>JAQFZN010000242.1:0-38559 GCA_034687075.1 Geophilus carpophagus
CGAGTAACTTGGGTAGTACAGAGTTCGTCGGCTGATTACCTCCATTTAATGTTGGTTTGCATGCGTTGGTTGTGTGACTTGTACGAAATCGATGCTCGATTTTCGATCACCATTCACGACGAAGTTCGGTACATTGTAAAAGAAAAAGATCAATATCGAGCAGCTTTAGCCTTACAGATCAGTAATCTTCTAACTCGTGCTATGTTTGCATATAAATTAGGAATGAATGATTTACCTCAAGTAACATATTCAAAGTACAAAAAAAATATACATGAGAATTATATTAACCTAACTTTTTCTTTTTTAGTCTTCTGCATTTCTTAGTTCTATCGATATTGATACTGTTTTAAGGAAAGAAGTCACAATGGATTGTAAAACTCCTTCAAATCCAAATGGTTTAACCGAAGGATACGATATACCAACAGGTGAAGCATTAAATGTTTACGAAATAATAGATAAAACCAATGGCAGTCTCGATAAATCGTGATCATAGGAAATAAAAAAAATTTAGAAAATATTTCTTTCATTATAAAATAAAATGAATACTAAATACCAACTTGTTTCCAAAATGTTTAATATACTACAAAAAATAATTACAATTGGAAAAAAAGGGTTATTTATAGTATCAACCAAAATTTCAATAGAATATACAAAAATCTTACAGCTAGTAAACAATATCAGATTTTTTGTTATATTTTGATCCAAAATTTAAAACAAATTAAAAAAATCAAAATAAATTTAAACGACAAAAAAAGTAAAGAAAACCGATTGAAATGTTATTTTTAACTTAAAAAAACTTGACAACGTAACAAGTTTAATTGAGATAAGCAGGAATGCGATTAAATAACGAGACTTAAAATAAATTGCTGAGGTAGTCTAGCCAGCCGCTGATGCTCACATCTTGAGTGGGTTTGTAATGTCCCACGTCCATTTCCAATTTTACGCCACTAACTTGCTCCAAACTAATCAAACCCTTGTGTGGGTAAGTCGACGGAATGACTAAAGTGCAAATTATATTTCCTCCTTGACCAACCATAAAACGTAATCGCTGTTGTTCCACTAACCAATCTATAGCGAACCTAAAACAATAAAATTAAATCACATAAATTATTTATTTACAAAAAAATAAATCAAATGATTACTTGTCTCGAAGTTGCATGATTTCGTTCAAAAGTGGAATATGATCCATCCACCGAATTTGAACTTTATTTAATAATTCGATTAATTCGTTGTTTTCAATCGATCTATCAATTAAATCGCTAATAGCCAGACTTTCAATATTTGCCTAAAATAAAATAAAAATTTTAATCAATTAAGCTGAAATTAAATTAAATTTAAATTTCATCATACTTTAACACTAATAATAGAATACGGGTGAGCTCCACGTCGATGTTTATTGAATGTTACCGTAAGGACGAGACGTGGACACGAGATTACAACTGTCGGTTGATTTTGGTATTCAAAGGCTATTTCTTTCTCACTGATGGAATGCTCGCGTATCATGTGTAAGTCAGAAGATTGCAACGTACTTGTGCACCTATCATTATATTATATTATATTATAAATTATTGTTTATACATGATAAATTATAAAAATGTTAACCATTTAAATAGATTGATGCATTCTTTCTTCCTTGCACACGTTGCTTCTTTGAAATGATTTAAAACTCCCTTTGTATCATCTAGAAACACTTGCATTTTATCACACGCTTCGCTCAATATTTGTTTTTCTCTGGCAGTAGATTTAATCAATCCATCAGCTTCTTCAATATTCGAATCTAATTTAAGTAATTTGCTTTGCTAAGAATAAATAAATAAAAATACAAATTAATACAATTTTATTTAAATAAATAGTAATTTTATTATTTTAATCAAAATACCCTTTCAGATAGTTGGTTTTGAATGTCATTTTTTTGCGACGATGTACTTGTCCGTAATCTTTTGTATTGGCCAAGTAAATCTTCATATTTTCGTTTCTGGAAATTAAAAATTTGTTTTAATTTATTTATACTAATTAATTTAAATGATCAAATCATTTTACCCTGGTTGTAACTTCGTCCAGTTTTTCTTCTACACTACTCAATCTATTACTTAGAAGTCGGTAACCTAAATAATATTAAATATAAATAAGTAATAAAATTGAACTTAATTTTAAATTATTTTTACCTTCTTCAGCTCTGCTAGTATTTTTAGCTAATTTGCCTCTTAATGTATTCATATTATTTTTTGCTCGATTAACAGCAGCTTTTAAATTTGCTAATTCTCCATCTAGGGCTACAGAATCGTTTATTAGATTACGTCAATTGAAGAAAAAGTTATCTTACGGTGATTAGGATGTTGTTTTTCCATTTGTTCCATTCTTTTCAAGTAACTATGAAACGTTTCCATGGCTTCTTGAATCTCCAAAAAATTAGCTTTTGCTAAATCAAACTCCATTTTTACGTTGCTGCACATTAATTTCACCATAAACACATCCAAGTTATTAACTGCCATTTGATTCCACCTGAATTTAAGGCTGCAAAATCAAATTATCATGTTTAGTTTGCAATGTTTCTTTTCTTTGCACCAGACCGAAATCAACAACGTACGCAAAAATTAATAATAACGACCACAAGATCAATTAGAACCCAGTGAGTCATTCAACATAAGTGAAAAGTGAAACTAAGCAATTGAAGATACAGCTTTGTTCGTTCAGTTTACCTTTAATTCACAGAACGATTACTTCACGATTGCTAGGGATCGCCATTTAACGGGCGCGCGCCCTCACGCGGCTAAATTTTGGCAGATAAATTTTTCGGAAAGGATTAGAACCAATCACTGCAGAGAGCTATAAAAATTAAACTGGCCAATAGTGTTATTTCATTTAATTTGACTTTCAAGTTTCAGCACAAGATGGCTGTGTATGAATACATAATATAAAATAATTACGCTGTGGGTGGATTACAAGGACGAAAGCGAAACAGCATGGAGGAAAGGCGCCAAACGCAAAATCTGGATAATTTCCTCGGTATTTTATTTATTTTATTTTGTTTGGCTATGAATAAAGACAAAGTCTAAAATTTTTATTTTTTAGCTATTTTAGTTGATTATGCATGTCGTCAACATGAAAACGACTTAGTTGAGATTTTGTTAGCCGAAGAGGAAGATTTACATTTTTCAGTTGTCATTAAGTAAAATTTTTACTGTTCAAATTTTAATTCATTAAGAATGATAATGATTTATATAAATTACAGTGCAATGACGTTATTTGACACAACAGTTGAGGCTTGTGACAAACTGATGTCGGATTCTGAAAGCACTCTACTAATTTTTGATAAAGCACTTGTACAAGCAGCTTCTCGTATTTATTCGTCACATGAAAATAGAAGGAAAATGGTATCTTAACTAATATTTCCTGCTTATAACAATATTTAATTTTTTTAATTACAGAAAATGAAAAAGCAAATTCATGCTCGCCTCACTAGTTTACCTTTGTGTCCCGAGATTTGTCGATATACAATTCCCAGAAATTCTGATATCCGCTCATTTTTATCTATTGTTGGCACTGTTATTCGCACAAAGAGTGTAAAATTATTACAATATGAAAAAGAGTACATGTGTAACAAATGCAAATCGAAATTCACAGTCAAAGTAATTAACATTTTAATTATTTAATGTTTTTAATTTATAAACAACTAATTTAATTTTAGGCTGATATCGAACAATTTTATACATGTTTGAAACCAACTAATTGCTTGACTCGAAATTGCAATTCAACTAAATTCACTGCTATAACTTGTACTGGTAAAATTAGTAAAAATAATTAAAATAGTTCACTTATTTTGAAAATTAAATTGTATTGAGTTTGATTATTAAAAATGTTTATTTTAGATAATAATCATTGCATAGATTATCAGGAAATTAAAATTCAAGAACAAATTGAGAATTTACGTATTGGAGTAATCCCTCGTTCTATGACTGTCGTTTTGGAATATGATTTAGTTGATGCTTGTAAACCTGGAGATGACATAGAAGTGACGTATGTACAAGTTTTATTTTTAAAAAATCTATGAAATAAATATTAATTGAATTAAAATTTTAGTGGAATTTTATTACGAAGATGGAAAAATCTTGTCCAAGAAGTTAGACCGAGCATAAAACTGTTTTTAAAGGCAAATTACATTCGTGTGAATAATAATCAACATTCAAACTGGTTATTAAAAGACGATTTGGTAATTATTTTAAATATAATATTTCAAATTAATTTTAAAAATGTTTTTATAAATATATTTTATATTTATTACTAGATTAAAGAGTACAAATCATTCTGGCAAAACTACAAATCAAATCCACTTAATGGACGCAATCAGATACTAGCAAATTTTTGCCCGCAGGTTTATGGATTGTACTTGGTGAAATTGGCAGTTACAATGGTTTTGGCTGGTGGTGTTGGTCGTGTTGATTCTGCAGGAACAAGAGTTAGAGGAGAACCACACCTGTTGCTTGTCGGTGACCCAGGTATGCATTTATTACATTTGAGGAGTATTTAAATAATAATTCATGAAAAAGTTTGTGTTTATAGGTACTGGAAAATCACAATTTCTCAAATATGCGGCTAAGGTTATTCCGAGATCAGTTTTAACGACTGGAATTGGTAGCACCAGTGCTGGATTAACGGTTACTGCTATTAAAGATGGTGGCGAATGGCAATTAGAAGCAGGGGCATTAGTGTTAGCAGATGGAGGTTTGTGTTGTATTGATGAATTTAATAGCATTCGGGAAAATGATAAAACGAGTATTCACGAAGCAATGGAGCAACAAAGTATTAGTGTGGCAAAAGTATTTGATCTTTATATTTGCGTGTATTTATTTTTTATGTATAATTAATTTTACTTATAGGCGGGTTTAGTGTGTAAATTAAATACTCGTTGTACAATTATTGCTGCAACTAACCCAAAAGGAAAGTATGACCCTGAACAAGTAAAGAATTTATAAATTATTAATTTATTAATTAATTTCTATTGCTTTTCTTTATTTTCTAGTCTCTAAGCGTAAATATTGCATTAGATAGTCCACTTCTCAGCCGTTTTGATTTAATTTTAGCCTTACTAGATACAAAAAATGATGATTGGGATAGAATGTTATGTACATTTATCCTTGAAGGAAAAGATCCAAATTCTCGTAAACAAATTTTAATAAATGATTTAATTTAAAATTAATTTTATTTTAATATTTGCAGAGATTTCTAACACTGAATCAATTTGGAACTTGGAAAAAATGCAAGCATATTTTTCTCTCATCCGCACATTACAACCAACTCTAACCGAATATGCAGATCTAATTCTTCGTAAATACTATCAATTTCAACGTCAAGCGAACACGAGAAATGCCGCAAGGACTACAGTACGACTTTTAGAAAGTCTTATTAGGCTCGCTCAAGGACATGCACGGTTAATGTTTCGTAATGAAGTAACTGCAGAAGATGCAATAGTCGCTATTTCAGTTATGGAAATTTCAATGCAAGGCACAGCATTAATTGAAGGACTAAATGCTTTGCACACTGTCTTTCCTGAAGATGCGCAAATTGAGTATAGAAATCAAGGTTATAATAAATTTTATTTTATATAATACAATTTATGTTGGTAATTTAATTTTTATTTTTCTTATTGTATATGCAGCGAAGCTTGTATTACGTCATTTGGGTCTCGAAGGTATGTTAGAGCATGAACTGACTCGTTTAAATAACTTGGAAACAAGTCCATCATCGAGCAATAGTGATGAAAGTGAAATACAATGCACTCAAAATGAAAGAAATGATCAAAGCATAAGTTTGATTACTTTTAATGAAACTATGCAAAAAGATGATAGTTTAGTTGGTAGTTCACAGATAGAAAATTCTATTACAATTCAATCGCATGCAGTAAACCCTACAAATCAAAAGATCAATTCAACATTGGACAAATTGAAAAAATTTTCTTTTGTACCAGAATTAACAGAAAATAAAACGAAAAAACGAAAACTCATGTTTGGTCATGATGATGTTGACATAAATGATCTCGATTTAAATTTGGATTTTGTACCTGTTAGAAAAACAAACTAAAATGTAGAAAATATAGTCAATGTAATGAAGTTTATGTTCTCTGTAATAAACTAAGCAGTTTGTTTGTTTTTGTATTATAAATAAAAAAAATCTAAGATATCACACGAAGCGCCATTGATTTCTTTTTAACCCGGAAGTGTGACGTTTACTTACGATTGTGGCGTTGCTGCGTAGGGGACGAAAGCGTGTTCATGAGTAGTTCGGTTAGGTAGAATTCTAACATTTAAATATATTTTAGAAGTCTTTCTTTTTGCAACTACGTTTATGTAGATCGTATGAATAATGTCGCAACAAGGGGAAGAAGTCGGGTGAGTTGGTAAACAAGACGAATTTTGGTCGTAAAATTTAAATCTAAGCCTTTTCGAAACAGATTTCGCTTCTTAAATAGTTTTGGAATGTAAATTTTTTTAAATTCTTAAATTGTTCACTTAATTTAATACGGTTACGAAACATTAATTGTAATTTTAAAACATTAGTTAAGTAATAAAAGAAGCGGAAAGAAAAGTAGGGTAGGCGGAAGTGATTGATCATTTTGCGGCATAATATAGTTTTGTTTATTTTTATTAATTATTTTTAAATCTCTAATTTTTAAAGTCATCAACATTAAATAGAATAATTAAATTTGAACTGTTAAATTGTTTTAAATGTGTAATTTCGATCGGATTATTTAGATGGGTCAAGGCCGTTGTTGTTTTCACTGTCTAGGAAACCATATTGCTCTTTTTTTATTTATTACTTCATAAAATAAAATAACTGTATAATTTATTTTCAGAAAACTATTTGTTGGGGGCCTTAGTTGGGAAACAACACAAGGTACTAAGATAATAATAAAATTGATCATGAATAAAGCATGAATTTTATTGATATTTATTTTCAGATTCATTGTGTAGATTTTTTACACGTTTTGGTGAAGTTATAGATTGTGTAGTAATGAAAAATAACGAAACTGGTCGGTCGCGTGGATTCGGTTTTGTTACATTTAAAGATCCTGGTTGTGTACAAGTAGTTTTATCAAGTGGCCCACATAATTTAGATGGTCGAACTGTGAGTATTGATTTAAGTCTTAAGTACAATAGCACAGAGTAATAAATAAAAAAAGGCTATTGTGCTTGATATAAATAAACTTGGAAAACCTAAATTTAAGTATCTTTACGCCCTACTTTCAGATTGATCCCAAAGCTTGCAACCCTAGGAGCATGCAGAAAGGGTCTGGTGACCATAAACAAGTAGATGAAAGAAGTTTATTTTAATTTTATAATTGATTTGTTTTTAAAATTATTTATTCTTACAGCAAAAAAACAAAGGCAATAATCCAAAGATTTTTTTGGGAGGTCTCCCATCTAATATTACTGAAACAGACTTAAAGAATTTTTTTAGTAAATATGGAGATGTAAGTTATGTTTAAAAATATTTTTTTAATAATGATTATTTATTATTAATTGTTAATTATTTTAAAAATAGGTTTTAGAAGTAGTCATAATGTACGATCAAGAAAAGAAACGTTCCAGGGGTAAGTTTATGTTTGTGGCAGTTGAGATTAATTAAAAGTAGTTTTTTAAAAAAAACCACTTGCGTAAATAAGTTGTTTTATGTGTGTGTGCTGAAAAAATTGATTAAACGCAAATCTGTGTGTGCCATATTTTGCCAGTTGTGTGTACATGTCTCCTTTTGTTTCCGTGTGATGGCGGTAGATGCTTGTCGTTTGTTCGAATGTGCTGTTATTTACATGTCTCTTAAAGACTGGCACTTGTGCGAAAGAATATTGTGCTTACACACATAGTTATTATTAATATCTATCGCTATTAATAATAATTTATTATTATATATATGGATATATATTATTTATATATTTACAGAAATGAATAATAGTTTTTTTTTCTAATTTTGTTTTTTTTAGTTTTTAGTTTTTAGTTTAGTATCGTACGCTATTTTTTGTGCTTACCGTATACCTTTATTATTAATATTAGAAACATTATAACTAATAAGTTCGTATTTAGATTTAGCAATAAGATTTAAGGTAGTTATTTTGGATTGTCTCTTTTTAAAAGATTATTAAAAAAAGCTGTCGTACTTCTCGATGACAAACCCTCTCGAAAATTAAAAAAAAAGCAAGCAAAAAGTTAAACGAAAATTAAAAATGGAAGCACATAATGTTGCGAAGTGTGTGTGTAAGCACAGGAAGAGGTGTCAGACTTCAGAAATGATTTTGCCTCGGCTAAAATTTTATTGGTACTTTGGTTGCTATAACGATTAGGCTTTGGATTTTTGTCATTCGAGACGGAAGACAGCGTAGAACAAGTGTGTGCGGAACATTATGTCAACGTCAATGGCAAGCAGGTGGAGTGAAAACAACGCATTTTTGTCGTTTCTCATCTTTTCCGATTTGACCATGTACTGGATTTTTATATTCTTTTTAATTCGACATTTCATTTGGGAAAAAAAATTCAAAAACATTGATTTTTGAAATATTTACTTTTTAATTTGATCTTTTTATTATAATTTTGCTATAAAAATATCCAGTACTTGATTAATTGTTCTGATCGGTTTAGATTGGGAATAGGAAAATGCGCACGAAGACGTCATATCGGGATTTGGAAACTGAGAAAAACACGCCCTTGAAAATTGTTATTAGTTTTGATCATATAAAATTTATATACTTTAATGATAATATTAAGTAAAAATTTAATCAAGGGTTTGTTTATTTGTAACCTTAATTTTATGATGCAATCAATTAATGATGCATTGGAAAAATAGAATCGTAAAATATTTTAATCCTTTTTTATAATTTTTTTTTTCTTCTACAAATATTCATTTAATCCAAAATCATAAATAAAAAAATTAAATTAAATTAAATTAAATTAAAAAGGATTGAAAGATTAGAAAATGATATTTCTCCAATACAATTAATATTTAAAATAATTGTAAGTGGTATATAATGTGTTGCTGTAAAATTAATTACTCAGGTTGAATGTAAAAAGGCCGAACCAAGAGACGGACCTCGATCGAACAAATTGAATAGTCAATGGAATGGAACTGTGATGGGCATGAGTCCCGGCATGCCTCCGCACATGGCCGGTCATTTAGGTGGCCCTATGGCTGGCCCAGGTATGGGACCACCTCCAATAGGACCCATGGCGAATGGGATGCCACTTGGAGCTGGTTACCAACCAGGTGGATGGGGAGGACCTCAACAAACCGCTTACGGACAAGGTATTATATTAATTAAAAATTAATTTAAAAATAAAAAATGAATTGATAGGTTTTTGTTTAGGTTACGGTGCACCACCTCCAAATGCCAGTTATCAAGGATGGGGTGCACCAGGTGGATATGGGCCTTACGGAACTGCTCAATACGGAACATCGCCACAAGGTGGATTTGGAGGCTTTGGTGAGATTTGAATTTTGAGGTTGTTTTCTCAACAACCGTGGTGTCAAAAGAGGCAGATAGCTATGAAAGATTTGATTTTCTTGTTTCCAAATATTAATTGTTTTTTTGAAAAAAAATAATAATTTATTAAGAAATTGGGAATGAAAATAAAATAATAGGAAACAAGAAGAAAGTGTTTTGTATAAGTTAGCATGTTTTTTTAGCCGTAACTCGTTGAAACAGGGTATCCCGGATACACATGGGGCACGCCAACTCCAGCATCTCCTGCAGGTCCGATGCCTCCTGCACCCGGCACTGGGTCTGGGACAGGAGGAAGCGGAAGCGGCGGCAACGGCACGATGACTTCGAACCAAGATCATTTTAATCAAAACCAAACTGGCACTTCGAACACGTCGAATGCATCGTCTTCGACAACGAACTCGTCGGCAGCGAGTCAGCCTTCAGGGATTAAATCAGAATTCAACTCGTTTTCTACAGCTTATGGTGAGCTTGATGGTTGATAGTCGATTTGGGAAAACAAAAGTGGATATGAGAGCGATGTTGTGTGTGGTGTTTACAGGCAAACTGGGTAGCTATCCCCAAGAAGAATCCTCTTTTGGCCCTTCGCGTTGTCATGGAAACGGGGTGGGTCAGGATGGGATTGCAGGCAGTGAGGGTAAAATAAAGATTGCTCATTTCCTTATAATTTGCATGTTTTCAAATTAATTATTACTATAAAGACACAGTTTCATCATTTTATTATTCCGTTTTTTATCATTTCAAATTTTATGTCACTGAGTCTTTAATTATTATTATTAATTTTTTAAGGGTTTTAATAATTTTTTTTTAAATATTTGTTTATTTTATTTGAACTAATTTTTTTGTAATTAGGATTTGGCCAAAGTGACGTAGGAACAACTAATAATAATAGCTACGGCGGATCTCAAGGAAGCAGTTGTGGTCGACAAAGTCAAGGCTTTCATCCTTACCGCCGTCAATAACAATCCTTTTTTTTATATAATAATAACGGTTTAAAGTTCTAAACTACTGAAATGGTTGCCTTTGCCCATGAGTATATTTCTTATCGGGTTTTTTAATTTTTATTTTGTTATTTTAAATAAATTGTTTCACAAATCTTGAGTGATAGCATACACCAATTGAAAAAAAAAGTGATAATCAAAATGTCTGTGTTTATTTATCAAATTATTGAATAATTGGTGTGTGAATAGTAGTCTATATTGCAAAAAGTATTGCATTGCAGAAAACATTCCCTTTTCATTGTTTTGTTGGTCTGGTTTTGTTTTTAATTTTAATTTTGTAATATTTTCCGTCTGCCCCTTTGACATGTCATTTAGTTGTTAAATATGTGAAGTTTTTATAAGAGGGCATTTTTCCTAATCAAATGTTTTTCTTGCTTGCCTCAAACAATGTGATTCTTACAAATGGTATAAAGAGTATAATTATTATTATAAGATAATAAATAAATAAAATAAAATAAAATAAAATAAATAAATAAATAAATAATATTTAAAAAAGAGGTTTATAAAAGGTTTATAAATTTAAAAGAAAAATTGTTGATTTTATTTGCACTATTGAAATGTGTATTTTTATGAATGAGAGAATAAAACAAGTTACGTATAGAATTTTGTTCATTTCCGGTAAACACATTGCTCATATCACAAAAAAATTCAATGCCAATGTTGAGAAACTTTATTTTAACTGGCCACTGCTTTTGATTCAAAACTGGATGTTTCTTATGGATTTGAAGCGATAGTACTACTCTAAATCAAAGGTAAGCGAATAGAGTATTTTTATTGTAATATATTTTGAGAATGCTGTACGTACTTGAGATGAAAGAAACAAGTCGAAACTGAATTCAAATATTTAAATCATTTTATTTTCTAACAAGTAAGTATGAAACATGATATTCACAGAAAAATCATCAATGAAAACATTTCTGCAAAGTAAAAGTATGAATTAATAAAGGAACTTGATAAATAACTGGAATGTCGTTTGTTGTTTGCTTATGGTGAAAAAACATATTTTACATATTTTTTAAAATCTAAAGTATACTTACTTCCTTGAACATTTCACCACAGCAATGCCAGAAATCGTGACCATCCTATATAAAATGATTTAAAAATTACAATATCTGATAACTTTTGTATAATGATAGATTAATTACCAAATCTGAGTGCTTTGTTTTGCAATCGTCAATTCCGGCTCCTACTTCCGTCTTTTTCTATACAAAATCAAATATGAAACAAAATATAGAAACATTATCTAGAAATAAACTCGTATTTTTATCGTACAGTTTCACTTTTGTCAATTTTGGCGAGTGCAAGTTCCTTGAACTTATCGTAGTCAAGTTTTCCATCCTATTTTACAAAAATAAAAAGTTTAAATTGTATTTAATACCGTAATTTCAATAGTTTTTATGTCAACATTACGGTTGTGCATTCGTATCTGCCCAAAATGCATCCAACTACTTCCATCTAAAGTTAATTAATTTTTAATAAAATATTATTATTATTAGTACTAATAATATTTGTTTAATAGTTATACTTTATCTTCTTTGTCTTTTGCCAACTTGTGACATTCCTCTTCATGGGCTTTGTACTGAAATTAATTGAAAGAAACTTGATGTACTAAATATCTTTTACTACTTTTGTAGATTTTACCTCCTCCATAATTTTTTCTCTGTCCCAGCATTCCTATAAAAAAATATAAATTGTTAATACAAGATAAAGAAATTAAAAATTAAAAAACTACTTCTTCTGCACTAGCCAGAACATAGAAACTCAACATTAACAAACAAGCGATAGCCTTCATCATGATTGTACTGTATCTTTTTTCAAAGTAGATAGAATTAACTTTAGCAATTGTATTTAAAGATATTTTCATAAAAGGATATGCAAAAATAGGAAATTTGCTTTTCAATTTGTTTTTCCTGTTCTATGGACAATGCTGAAACGAACAACTTTGTTTGCTTATTTTGTATAAGCATCACGAAATCTATTCAATTGATAAAAAATTATTTCCTTTGGCAGGATTTTAGGGGTGAGTTCATAAAATCACGATTCCTATATAATGTTGAGTTTTCAAATAACATTACAAAACTCATGGAAACATAACTGAAGAATAATTTTGACGTTTTATTATTAATTTTTTTTTACACATTTATGTATGCTTTTTTTACACATTTTTTTTATTAAGAAAAAGTTAATTCTACAACATGACAACAAATTTATTTATTTATTTATTTATTTATTTAAATTTGGCGCCGTTAGAACTTTAAAAAATCGTCTTATAAAGAAGCTTTGACAGCGTCGTATGTTAGGAACGTAATTTTAACTCCAATTTCTGCCACTATTGACACGTGGTAATGTCGGAAATTGCAGTCGTGTACTTTGTTGGTGCTTGATATTAACTTCACGCAAAGATAATTGCAATGGGTGAGAATTTTACACACTTTGTTTAGCAAAATAAGTTAACTACAGTCATTTTCATTTTCATCAGTTTCGGCTAGTGCTTCATGCGTTCTTTCTACGTGCATGGTGGTATTAGTTTTCACTGGAATGCAAATCTATAGATCATTTCTAACGTCCAGTAAAATGATGACGATATTTGGTGGTTATCTGGGCTCAGTTTTATTCGTCTTGACATTGACAGTATGCATTAAATGTTAACGTAATACAAATTAAAAATAAAAGTGCTCATTTTATTCCAACCATATTACAGGCGGTTGGCAATTTGGAAACGAGTATGTTTGGACACAATTTCCAAACTAAACTTTTCCCAGAAGGTGTGCATTGGAAATAAATTCAATTGAATCCTACTTAAACTACATAATTTACATTTTTTTCAGTAATTTTCTGTTTAATTCTCGCATTGTTCGCATCAGGCATGGTTCATAGCGTTTGCATCACTACTTGGTTAGTATTAAATTACAAAACTAATGATAAAACAGTTTAAATTCTAATTTCATTTATTTTTCCTTTTAGTCTTATCTTTTCGTTGATATCGCTTTACTATGTTAACAAAATTTCTCAGTCCAAATACACAGTATCTGCTGCTGTTTCATCTGTCACTACTCATAGATCAAGAAAAAATAAGTGATTCCATTTTTCTTTCTTTTTTCTAGAGGAAAAAAAACAACACAACTTGATTTATAAAAAAAAAAATTCATTATTTTCACTATTAAAAATCACTGTGAAAAAAATACAAGAATCATTTTGCCTTTTTTCACGTAAAGAAAATAACACTAAACTTCATTTTTTTTTCTTTATTTCATTTTTTAATACAAATTATGCATTTGGCCAACTTATTTTAGTATATATTTTTAACTATTGTGTTTAAAGGTAAAATTTAATTAGAAAAATCTAAATTTCTAGTAAGAAAAGAAACCTTGTTTCTTACGAAAGAAATATTTGAAATTTAAATATTTCAAATCAATGAATTAAAAAAGAAATTTAAACTGTCCCAACATAAAAATCATTTGATACTTGAATTCCAGCTGCAGCTTAGTTTTGAACTGTTTGATTTAGAGGGACAAAAAAGAGCAATAAACAACAAAAAAACCATTAAAATTGATAAGTTTTTTTCTTTTATTGCATTTGAGCAGTGACCAAGCTGCAGATTGATATATTACATTAAGACAAAAGTAATTTTGAAGATTTAAAAAAAGAACAAACTATTTAGGATGATGGTAAGGTATATTTTTAAAATAATTTCTAAACTGACAAACAATTGCAGCGGTCATATGGAGATTGAAGTACCATAATAACTCTTTATATACAGCCTTTTTTTTTAGCGTGATACAGCAGTAAGCTGAAACTGATCATAATTTCATCAGTTGTAATTGAAACTGACGCTCAGCATAGTTCACTTTGCTTTATAGTAAAAGAGCGGAGTGTTGGGGGTATTATTATTTAGAGAAATTGACTACTTTTGCCTTAAATGGCCACACACATTAGTAGCTGATTCCCAAACAAAAATAATGCTTTTCGTCGGTGGTTTCTACAACTTTTTTTTAACCCCACAAACAGTATATAATTATTATTTTTAATATTATTATTTATTATTATCATCTTCCGAAAAAGTTCGGTTGAAAAAAATTGATCAAAACAAAATGCACCTGAACAGCATTGAGTAATAAAATTCTAAGATCTCCATTTTGAACGTCAGCAAGAATCCCTTGTGTATTTTACAAGTTTTTGAAATTAACTATGTACAGTGTTATTTTTTTGTTTATCTTCCATTTTTTTTGTTTGTTTTAATATCTTTTTAACCATATTTCTTGTTGCTTTCCACGTAAACAACATTCAAACACACATAATAGGTAAATATACAAGTCAATCACAGTCATCCGTGAAATACACTGATTGCGACGTAGTATGACTTGAACTTTCAGGACCCAAGTCATCTTCACTGTCATCATCACCGGCATGTTTGCGACAAATTGGGCAAGTGCCATGCTGCAATAATTAGCATTCAACATCATTTACTTATAAACATTCATTGCAAATAACATCATTACTCACCAATTCTAACCATGGAACAATACAATCGTTGTGGAAATGATGTTGGCAAGGCAGCCTACGTACTGGTTCACCTTGCCTAAAATCCTCCATGCAAACAGTACATTGTAAAGTTTTATCTAAAAACACACAACAATAAATTAATTTTATTATAAATCTGTTTTTATATTTATTTATACAAATACTTACCAACTTGTTCCTCTGAAATATTAACCAACGGAATTTGACTAATTTTCTCTTTAGAAAGGGGTGGTGGACCAGTCCCATCTAACTGATTTAATAGCTAGAAAAAGAAATATTTTAAATTTTAAATAAGGGCAAATGAATTAAACATTATTTTACTTGTGTAATTATTGTATCGAGACCAGTTCTACCCCAAGCATAATCGCCCGGATTTCCATGAAGATTAAGAAAACTTCTACACAAAATAAATCAAATAAATAAATCATGAACGAAATAAATTAATATTCATATCAACTTACATTGGAAATGGTGTATTGTTTTGAACAGCTGTAAATACAAGACAACAATTGTTATTAATGCAATAATATCATCATTTTATCGTTAGCTAACCTCCAGCACCAGTCAGGTGGGAAAATATTTGTTGAAGTAAACTAAAATACAAATAAAAACGAAAAAAAATATTCAAAAATACATTTATTTAGCAAATATTAATCGAATTAAATTAACAACCCTTCTATAGACGCTGGTCGCTCCACAGGAGATCTACGACGAATTGATACACGTGTTCGCGGTATATAAACATTTCCAGGTCGTCGAGGTTGTGACGATGAAGATGACGATGATGATGGCCCCGAACGTTCTTCCCGGGATGTTGATCCCTCCTCAAATCCGAATGGTTGAAGCCGTAGAGAGTCAAATATTGACCGACCCCATATCTGTTTATTAAATTCCATTCTTCAGTTCATTCATTTAAAAAACGATTAAATTACGATTCACCTCAACAAACTGAGCATCTGGATCAGCATCATCTTCGCTGTAATCACTATTTG
The DNA here is from genome assembly GCA_034687075.1 of Geophilus carpophagus. Classification (NCBI taxonomy): domain Eukaryota; kingdom Metazoa; phylum Arthropoda; class Chilopoda; order Geophilomorpha; family Geophilidae; genus Geophilus; species Geophilus carpophagus. Next base: position 15,999 of record JAQFZN010000242.1, read on the forward strand.
AGTAGAGTTATTAGTTTCGATATTCTATGAACAAATGATAAGCTTTACTTTGGATTTTCTATTGAAGTCTGGCCTAATTCTTCTATAAATCCTGACTGACATCTTGGACATATGAAATCCTAAAATATAAAAACAAATTATAAGCAAGAAGTATTAGACAGATTATGCTCGATCACAGAAATAAAAGCACTTTTAACTAGTGATGTCTGAAAAAAAATGATTATCTTTTTCTCTACGTAACACGTCCCCTACGGTTATTGCGAATCTAGGTAGTTAAACAAGAAACAGGGTGAATTCTCTTGTGCCTTTATTTCAATGCTTTTAATAAATTTTATTATTTAAAAATTCCGGATTCAAGTAAAGGTTGCCAATGAATAAATCTTCAACTTACTGGTAATACTGGATTAATTTCCTGAGTACATTTGTGGCAAAAAAATCGGGTCGAAAGGGATTCCACGGCAGCTTCGGCCATTTTGCATTTCTCGTGAATACGAGATTCTCGTTGAGAACGCGAACGACGAGAACAACAACAAAAGCGAAAAATTCAACATGTCCGTCTCACGTTGGGCTGCTTTCTTCGCAAATCTACGCGGTTTGATTAGAAATAGAAATAACGAAATTATGCATTTTAATAGCAAAGTAACTAATATTAAATTTTCTTCTTCATCGTTTGCTCTGATTATCCAGTGTGAGACCGAATCGGCCGCCGACCTACTGAAACTTGTAAAAGGCAAACTGCGATGACAGCTGCTCGTGACGGTAACTAGATATTTCTTTTCATTTATGTATTGATTCGTATCTGATAACTTTTTTTTTCTAGATATGGAAGAGAGTAATTCAGAGGACGTATCAATGGCGGCAAATGTCATGGAGGAAAATCAGAGTTTACGCAGGAAATTGGAGAAAACAGAGAAATTCAACGAAGATTTAAGGAATCAAGTTGAAACACTTAGTCAAGAGCTACACCTACTCAGGAATTCGAAACCAACTGTTTCCATCGAAACACAAACGTGTATCGATGACTATTTGAGTAAAAATTAAACTTTAAAAAATTAAATATGAACATAAAATAAAAATTTCATTAATTTCCTTGTAAACAGATGATGATGAAGATCTCGTCATTCAAACCGATTGGTTAACAGACACCGCAAATGAGAATGTAAATTTTAATCTGTTTAACATAAATCAAATTTATGTTTTTTCTCTATTTTTCTTGTTCTTTTTTCAATGAAAATTTTGTTAGATGTCGATCGCTGATTGTGTGAAAGCTGCTGCCGAACAAGCTGTACAACAGACTGGTTTTGTTTATGATGAAACTAGCGGACTCTATTACGATAGTTCCACGGGATATTACTACGATCCCGTAAGATAAATAACGTAAACTTGTGTTTGTTAATTATATGTTTTTCTATTCCAGGAAAATGCTTTGTATTATAATTCTGCTACGGGAACTTATTATACTTATGATCAAGCAACACAAACATATTCATTCCATTCTCAAGTGGATTTAACACAATTTCCTACAAATGATACGGAAATAAATTCACAAGATACTACAAGTAGCAAGAAAAAAAAGAATAAAAATGGGGTAAAAGATTTTAATTGAATAAAAATTTAATTTTTTAACCAATGTTTTTTATCTGTGTAGGAAAAATCACCAAAGTTAAAGAAATGTAGATTAGATGGTTTTGGTGAAGAATTTAATGATGGTCTTTCAGTCGAAGAAGGCGAATGTTCTGATAGTTCAGATGATTCAAATAGTTCTGATGGTTCCCTTTCACAATCAGCATTAAAAGAAACAAAACCAGGTTTTTGTTTATGAGGTAATTTAATTTTCTTAATACGAAGTTAATAAATTATCATTTTTCTTATAGCCAAGACTAAGAAAAGTCGGTACCCACCATGTATTCGGTGCATGGTGACGGAAAGCAAAGTGGAGTCTCTTCCGGTCGGCACATTGTATATAGTCACATGTTCTGGAGCAACGATCGGAAGAGAGAAATTTAATGATATTCGCATTCCTGATTTACAAATCAGCAAAGTAAATAAAAAAATAATTTAATGTGAATTATTAAAATTTGAATTAATTTAATTTAATTCAAATTTCAGATGCATGCGCAAATTACATATTATACAATGCATAAGCATTACGGCATTACAGATTTGGGTAGTCAGAATGGGACACTAATCAATGGAATTAGAATAGCTGAAGTAAGAAATGTGTTTAATTAAGTATGGTATTTATTTATAATTGAATTTGTATTTTTAGCCAAAGCAGACTAGTGATCCTTTCCCATTGAAACATGAGGATGTGTTGCAAGTGGGTGATGTGCGCATGTTGTTACATATTCATTCTGGAATGGAAACCTGTGATAACTGTGAACCGGGTCAAGTACAAGCTCAGATATCAACTACACAAATGAAGCCAACTGTAGACATAATGAGTAAAACAGAAAAAGAACAACAAAGAAGAAAGGAATTGAAACAAATTCGGAAAAAATTCGGACTTGAGGTTTTTTTGATGATTTACTAATAAAATAATAATGTTTTTGATTTATTTTTGGAAATAAAATTTATTTTACAGAGTTGTGATTTTGAAGATGGAACAAATGCAAAATCAGAAGCTAATTATACTGATCGTGCGAGCGAAAGGCGTAAAACTAAAGGCGTTGACAGTTTATATGGAAAAACAGAAACTGCTTCAGTTGATGTGTAAGAAAAATATTTTTAAAATTATTGAAAAATTAAAAAAAAATTAATAATTTAAATTTATTTAGCGCCATTCGTCAAGACAACAAAGGAAGAAAATTACTGGAAAAAATGGGTTGGGCCGAAGGTACATCATTGGGAAAATCACAAATAGGAATCGTAGAACCTGTAAGTAATAATTAATACATATATCTCTATATATAATTTTATCACTTGAAAATGATTACATTATTATTTGTAATGATCCGTAGTTGTAGTAAGTGGTTATTTTTAGTAGACCTTTTCCCCTCTCTTATTATTTAGGAATCTGTTAACAGAGTCGCATTTCATAGCACGAGTTTAACATTGAGTTCAAGGTAAAGAATGAAACTTTTATCAGCTGAAACCTATCAAAGTAGCTGAGCTTGATTTAAATTTGTATAGCGAACGATATAGAAAAGTCGGTAATGGGGGTGTAAGGTGCACTTGACTCGTTATATTTTTGTCTCGAGGTCAAGGCGCTTTTTCATTGGTTTGTTACATAAGCTGAATCGTTTCCTTTCTTTAACTTATTGTTTCGTGTAGCAGAAATGGATGAATCATTCTTCGAGACATTAAAATGCAAGAAGGTCTACGATTCGAATGCATTAAAAAGTTCTTTTGCTGTTGCTATCCAACATTCATTAGTTGAAGCATAAAGTTCTTTTTTATAACTTGACCTTTTTCTTTTTCCTTGTCTGATAGTATGCTTGGGTCACACTATTTTTAGTTTCTACGTGTTGTTGTAAACGATCATATAAGCATTATTACAGTTTGCGCACAAGTAATCATTATTTTTTCGCAGTTTCATTTACACTAGGCCTAAGACGAGTCAAATGTAGTCAAACATGTTTTTTTTTTTAAATTTTTTTATTTAATTCAGTAAAAGGTAATTAATAACTGGATTTCTTTTAAAATTTTTATTAATGTTGTTGGTATTATTGTTATTTTGAAACGATTTTGTAATTTTTTGATTTTTTTGGGCTGTCTAACCTTAAATTTGATCCATTCAGGCGTGGGAATAATCCATTTGAGCATCGGATTTCTTGTATCTACACTAATGGGTAGGTGTGTGGTTAATTTGGGATTTCAAGAACCCCTACTTAAAAAGTGATTTGGACAAAAGAGAAATTATATTAAGCTGCAAGGTAGTCGTAAAACAAACATGAAAAATGAGGCATATATTTCTTTTTTCGTTTGGTTTATATTTTTTTCATCTGTCAACTTGTTCTCTTTTTTTTTTCAACAAGTCGAAATTTTTACTGGCCGTTGGCGCCAGTTTCATCCCTCATAAAAATAAAAAATAAAAAAGAGAGATGTTACATTAATTTTATAATTTTTAAAAGTTTTTTCATCTATTTATTTATTCATTCAACTGTCGAATTGTGACTTTAAAAAGAGATAATCGTGATTATTAATTTTCATTTCCAATACTGGGCTTGTATTGATGAACTGCGCACGAACAGAATGCCGCCATTAAACCGGTAGTTACATGATACACGTTTTTCACCGAAATGTTATTATTTTGATGAAAAATCAATTTTGTTTTTATTTTCTAATTACTGGATAAATTGATACTTGAGAATAATAAGAATTTAGTTGGAAAACAAGGTAAAGATGAATGAAATTTGAGATTAAATTCTTTTTCGTGTTTCTAACGAAATGCGCTGCATCGTAAATAGTATTCGGTCCCTTTTTACTAGAATGAATAAAAAGACGGTCGTAAAAGTCAGAGTGGACAATAAAGGGCACTCAATAGTGTTTAGCTCCCACATATCTTTTATGCACCTGTAGACGGGGTGTGTTTTTTCTTTACCCGCCCTTTTCTCCTTTTTTCCTATGGATGGGTATAGTAAAAAGTAGTTTATTCTCTTTTCTGTCATTTTGTGTTAAGTTTATTTTATTTATTTATTTATTTTTTCTTCTTTTCTATGTTAACAGGATTGGCCTTGTTTAAAATGTAAATATACGCGAGGAATTTATGGGGTCGTGACATTATTTTTACTCGTATGTTATTTATAGACGGTAGTAATATAGTCAAATGAAAAACCATAAAAAGACTCCGATTGTAAAAATTGTTTACCTCTTTTAGAAGGGCATCACTTTCTTATTTTCATAAAAAATTGCCCTTGAAATTATATTTATTGGTCAAGGACATGCTTTAAAGGGTTTATGACATTGATAATTTCATTTAATGTGACGGAAAATCATTTAATTTAACTCTTTTTACACTAAAAACACAGTTTGTAAAAATAAATTTTAATGAAGAAATTATTTATACCATTAATTAACTGGCATAAAAAGAGATCAACTTTCTAATTTGTTCTTGGAATAAGGAAATTTCTGGAAGCTCACCTTAAGATCTTGATAATTGTGTAATAGGAACATCCCAATGCCGAGCATTTCAATGACATTTTCTTCATGGCTGATGCTCACTAGACTGATTCAAATCTAAATGTGGAAGCAAATTCTACCTAGGGTAGATCCCATTTTGAAAAAAGTAACAGCAAATTAAATGCTATCATACAAATTTATTATTTCAAACACAAAAAATTACTAATTCTTTTATATTTTTTTTAATAAAAATAAAATTTTCGTAAAAATCTCATATTTTCTCTTTCACATTTATTCCTAATTACATCTCACTGAAAAATCACCTAACAAAAAACTAAGAAAGGTAAATTGTATTATGAGTTACGTCAGAAACCCTTCAACTTGCGCAATATGACCCAATAGGAAATGTGAGGCTATAAATTTCATTCTTTACGAGTAGGCCATTAGAAAAGTAAGGGAAGGAGTCGAGTAAGTGTAATTTGAACGAGCAAATTACTACTTACACAAGTGTTATTTTAAATTAATCATCGTTTTTCACTGAGTAGATAAGTGATATTTAAAAAAACAAAAAAAAAAGTGATGGCTTGTGTTGGATGATAGGATGAGGGGGGGAATAAACTGAATCAAAGTAGGGTTAAGTTTCTTAGAAACTCTAAAGCAAGGGTTGTTGCTTTCTTCCTGCTGGACAAAGGTCACTTGATTTACAATTGAGAGGGGTTGGTTTATTGTAAGCCAACACCCCTCTTTCACCTGTACTTCCTTTGAAATGAGTGGGTTTTAAGTTTTTGTAATAAAAATCGAATTTCTATTACATTGCTAGTCATCAACATTAATTCTTTAGTTTTAGTCATTATCATTTATTTCTCAGCAGGGATCTAGAATCAAACTTGTATGTGTAGTAAGTTTTTTTAAGTAAAGTAGGGGGTGAAGGTTCCTTTTTCTTTCTTGGCAACATATCATTTGCCTAACGACTAGGGTCCATCATATTCCACTCTGAAACCCATTGGCTGACGGGTAATGGTCATTACACTTCCTGCGACGAGTCATTTTTAGGTTTTTTATTTATTTTTTTGATTTTATATTTATTTTTATGGAAATTGGGATAAAAGTTATACTTTAGTTGATAAACAACGAGTGAGATTTGTTTGGAAATGAAATTAAGTATTTTAGTAAATGTTTTTGACAATTTCAATCAAGTAGAATTTTTAATTAAATTAGTTAGGAGAATTTTGTTGAGTTTAAATAGGAAAACTATAAATGAAATTAGTAGTTAAAAAGAGGAAAAAAAAACTAATTTAATTGCTGTTTGTGGTTTAAAAGTTTTGAGTTGAGTATGCGTTTTATTCAGCAACTTAAAGAAAAATACATAAAACGGTCTTTTTAACACCGAACCTGATTTTTCAAAATCGAATCGCTCTGATAATGTAACGAATATTTTTTAAATTTCTCTCTGCTTTTGTTTGCATTCAGTGTGAAACAATTTCTGATAAATCCGAATGAATTTGATTTGAAAAAATGTCGAATTACTGCGATGATGCAACACATCGTTAGGCCTAACTCATAATTGTTCGCTCTTTCCGTACGTACGGATGAAACATGAGTTGGAAATGATTTAAAAAACATTTTGATGACATGATGTGATTCTGTTTACAAGTACTGGTTATAAAAATGTTTTGATTAGAGTAGTAAACTAGTAAATAGAAGAGCATTGACTCGTATATATTTTGTTGTGCAGAATTTAATGAGTGTAGTAAAACGTTAAATTAGTAGTTTAATAGAAATTTTGTAAATTTCACAGATGGTTGAAAGGTTGTAATTTGTTATGGTGGTGTGTTAAGAAACCAGTTATTTAAATTATTATTACATTTAGTGATATAATTATTAAAATTAGGTAGTTGGTTTTGTATTTTTTTCGATAATCAAGCTCTTTTTCATTGACTGGTTGAAGGAGTGAAAATAATTAGGGGTTCAAAGGGAATGTTTGCGAGTTGAATAATAGTCAAAGGGTTGTAATTTGCTTGCTGGTTAAAACCAGTTATTATTACGAGAAAAATGATGCTACTTGATTATTTCAATAAAAAAATTAATGTTGTGATTTAATTCAGCGAAAAAACGGAAATTTATTTTCTTGATTACATGAAAACACGAATAAAAATAAAAAGAAAAATGGAATGAATTTTTCAAGAAGAAAGCTGTTTAGAAAAATATTTTAAAAATCATTTCCAATATCCGGGTAATTTATATTATTAGAAGCCATCTGTAGGCAAAATTTTAGTGAGAATCAGCCATTGCTGTTGGAAGTGCACTTGAATCTTGAGATAATTAAAAGATGTAATTATTTTTTCTAAATAATTTTCGAAAAGTTTCCATAGTCAAATAAAGTCAGTGCTAACATAAGTTGGGATAAAATGAGAAAAATTTTACTTATTTTTAGAATGTGTTAAATTTGTATGACTTCCCCATTCTTCAAATTTTACACATTTTTCAATTTTTATATTTTTCAAGTAAAATTTTCTTTTCTTTTCTTTTTTCTTTTTATTTATACAGTGAGTGAGTAAGTTTGTTAATAAGTTTAAAAAATGGACATTTAAATACATCTCGATTGCATTTTATTGCTATTTTATTTATTTTATTTTCTCAAATTGATTTCCTCGTTTTATCATCTAGTTTGGAAACCAAATGAAGAGGTGAATTAAACGTTTTATGGGTTCAGGAAACTGGTGCTTAATTTAATGAAATTTTTTTTTTCTTTTTTAAAGTAGAAATATTTCTCAAGTTGGAAAAATAAATTTAAAAATTTTCTAATTTATTTCAACTTTTTACATTTTGCTAATGTAAAATAGGTGTGAGGTTAATTTCAATTAAAGTGGGACATGTAATGTTTAATTGGAACCTTGAAAACAAGTCTTAATGGGACATTGAACTGTCTGATGTCAGTCCCCAATTTTATTACGTAAACGGTTGACATTTTAATGTTAAAAGAACCTATCAGAAACGTGCAACGAGTTGTGGCACGAGCCTTTTTACCTGAGGTTCCACAGACCAGACACTCATTCATAATGTTAATGTGTATGGTTATTAAATGAAATAAATTACTCTTTTCTTTTTTTATAATAATAATAATAATAAATTGTTTTTGCAAACTTTTTTACCCATTTTTCTTGCTTCAAGTTGACGTTGATGCAATTTGTTGTTGTTATTGCAACATTTTTTATTTTATTTTTAATCATATCCATTTTTCTAATTAACATATTTTCATAATACTTTTAATTCTATGTAAGTGATTGAAAATAGATCATATTCAACAATCTTTGACCTCTTTTTAAAGATGTAGTTGTTGTTAATAATTTCCATTTCATTTACATATTCGAATCAAGTATTATTTTTTACATCAATAAACGTAAAATATAGAAATATGTATAGTAATAAAAAATATTTAAGTTATTTTACATTTTATAATTAACAAAGAAAAAGAAAAACACAGAAAAACCTTTACTGCATTTTTAAAAATAGTTAACTTTTTTTTTAAACTTTCGGCGCCAAATTTTGCAATAAAATGAAAGCATAAAAGTCTGAAATCAGCAATAATTATTTTTAGTACTTGGTAGATAAAAGTATTTAAAAGTAGCAAATCATTTTCTTTTTCAAACATGAAAACACGCCTTGAGCTTATTTATACATTTATTGAATATTAAAAAATAATAAAAAAAATCTCTTTATATTTATCAAGTTCTAAAAATATAAGCAAAGAAATAGAATATATTTAACTTTTCTATACGAGACTTGTTAATTAGGAAAGTTAGTTGCAATGGTGTGATGAGATGATATCGAGATAAAAGAGGATGAGGAAGAGAGAGAGAGAGAGGGCGTGGCATTGAAATTAGGAGCACGGGTTACGAGTTTTACCGAGTTAGTTGTAAGCATTAGATTTGCTGCAATGACCATTGGTCCAACAGCACCTGCTGGGTGTTAAACAGGGGTCAGTTGGTCTGGTGGGCGCCAGGCGCCTGATTTTGAGACGCCCAGGCGCCAACATTCGACTCTTGTGCACTGCTTGCTCGTCATATTAAGCAAAAGAATATCTTGTTTGTGCTCTGATTGAATTGGGTAAAGAAGGAAAAAGTACAAAGTAAAAGTTGCAATCATCAGGAATAAATTTTTCCAACTTGGAAAAGTAAGAAAAAAAGTACTTTTAATGTTGTCATCAACTTTTTTTCCTAAAACATACACATTAAAGTGTATTTAGAGCAGTAATCCGTGCACAATGGTCTCAAATATTTTACAGGAAAAATACTTAAAATTGTCAAAAAAATGCTCTTTATTCCCCCATCTTACTAATGATCCATTTTTTTTTCCTTTCGAAATGTTTTCTCAAAAAATCTAATTTTTTTTATTTTCTTTGATTCGCAGAAAATATTTTGACTCAACTTCTAAAAACTCATCATAATTAGAATTTATCATGATGATAATGATCATTTCTTTATATACAATTTTATCATTTTCAAATATTCTACTTAACTTATATAATTTAAAAATTGGCAAAGAGACATCATTTTTTTTTTAAATTTTTTACATTTTTACATTTTTTTCTTTACCATCTCGTCTTCCTGATATTGAAGGTAGACTGGGGGGCGTTTAGTTGGAAACAGACGCAACAGGCTTTCTCTCGTCAAGGTCCTGTTGGGTCTGCTCCAAGGACAAGGCATCAGACGCACAGTAGACGCTTCTTACGTAGCATTTTTTTTCCTTTTAATATCTATGTATATATAAATAATTTTAGTTGCTATGGATGATTTATGAAAATGGATAATTGCAATAATTATAATAATTTACATAATTGCGATTCGGATGTGTCGATGGAAGCTGAGCAATGTGTCGCACTTGGCTCGTAAAAAGAGAGCAGAGGGTTAGAAAACGCCGAACGGACTTTAAGGTTGCGTTGACAGACGTGACAAGATGACTGTTATGTATCAGTGTGGTTTGGCACATTGTTTTCTCTCGTTTCTATCTATAGTTCGCCAAGTATTCAGTCGTAAAATTATTTTTAAAACTACGCTTAATCTGGCTTTGGCTACATTGTTCATTTAAATCCATTCCCATTTTTTAAGTTTTTTTTTCTTCATCATCTTTATCTTTATCTTGTTGTTGTTGTTGTTGTTTTTTCATTATTTTTTTTTTTTTACTAGAGAAAATAAATTTTTATTTTTTTTCCAATCAGTTAAGGGAAAAAAAATATCTGGGTTTGTGTGTGAAATGCTTTCGTTTGATTTCTGTTGATTAATTAGGCCCACATTTGACAAGATGGGTTCATTTCAAGATTGAACCTATCATTAGTTTTTCTCAGCTCCATCATTCGAGTAGGCCCCAAGCCCATTAGCCTCGTTTCCGGACTGTTGATGGGGATGCGCTCTACTGCTCTAATCTTGACTAACTTCAATTTTGTTTTATTTATTTATTTATTTATTTATTTATTTATTCATTCATTTAAAAAAAAAATTCTTCAAAAATTTTTTTATTTTTTTTTTCGAATTTTTTCCCAAAAATGTAAATGTTTGTTATTATCGTTGGTGGTATAAGATTGAAGTGGAGTTAGTGACAGCTTTTTGGAGGATTTCACCCGAGGCCTTGTTGAGTATGTGGTGTCTAGACGAGTTAGTCAGATCCTGAAAGGTGTGGAGGTTACATACAACGAAATTTAGACGAGAGAGAGAGAGGAAAGGGGAGAGAGAGGAAAAAAATGTAGTCTATTACCGAGAAAAGCCTGTGAGGCAATGTTTGAAAAGAGTCGAATTGAATTAGGTGCGTGATTTGAGCCCGAAAAAGTTATCACAACTTATTGATTTGTCTGCGTCTGGCAACTTGTAAAATAACGAGACACCAGACGTTAAGGAGGTCTGCCTACCTAACAAGAGAAGGGGGCGTTTTCATTTTTTATTCCTATTACGATGCCCTTGAAATTACAGGATAATTTTTTTTTCTATGAGGAAAAAGAGTTGTAATTTGTGGTTATGCATTTTCGTTGCACTCGTTTGGTTTGTAAATGAATGGATCGAATTTTTCAAACCTCTCATACAAATAAATAAATAAATAAATAAATAAATAAAATTATAAAATTAATAAAATATATTTTATTATTTTGTATAATTTATATTATATGAGATAATAAGGTATGGAAAATGATGATGATTACATGATTTACCATCCTGTTGTAATTGGAAAATTATCCGTTGATCAAACATTTTATAATATTATGTTATAATAAGAGATAGTAATTTGTTGCTAGTTTGAAATGTCATCTCAACTAAGTTGATGAAATTTCTCTTCTATAATGGGTCGACGACCTTGTGTGGTTTGTAATTTGTGAGTATTTTTTTCTAATTTTTTTTTAAATTTTTATTTATTTATTTATTTATTTTCTAATTTTTTTTTCTAATTTTTTCAAATCTAAAAATCTTGTTTGATAATTTAATTTTTTATCATATAAATTGTGAATAGATTTTTGATTTTTCTTTAAAGCTGTATCACTACACTAACTATCACTCTTTAACAGAATATTTAAATAAATTATTTAAACAGAAAATAGTATAAAATCTGGCAAAGAGTATACACACGACCCTCGACTAATTTATACTTCCACGCGCCAGAACTATTAATACCGACACAACACTAGTTTGTCCAATTTAGTTTTCTCATCCTTTAACTCGTTGAATTCGTTTGGCGACAACATTGAAAATCACGCATAATCATCAAGGACATTTTTATTTATTTTTATAATTTAATGCATTGCATGTAGAAACTCGTGTTGCCATCACCTTGTCATTTCGTTGCCCTTGTTTATTTTTATTTTTATTTAATTTTTTTTTTTTTTCTTGTGTATTTAATGTGCGCGTGCGTTGATTTAAATACTCGTAGATAAGTAAAAGGCGATAATAATTGAAATAAAAATAGTTAAATATATTAGCAAATTGTGAAAGACTTGAAAGTGTAGATAAAGATAAAAGATGAAATTGGAAAATTATTTTTAATTTGCTCGTAAATCTTAATCGGTTTTTGCAAATTTTTTCTTCCCTCAAAGGATGGTTTTCCTAAATAAGGATCTACGGTATTAATTGTGTGACGATACCGCTAAAAGTTGGCAATAAATCTCCGACTTGTCCACAAATTCCAGTGACACTGTTGATGAATGGCAGTGTCATGGTGATAGTGGTGTTTGTGGTTATTATCGTCTAACATGTGTACAATTTTTTTTCCGACTGATGTATTTATTTGCGTCAATTTGCACTAAATTCAAAAATAGAGACGACATTCATCAAATCTTACATCATGATCGTTTTTACGAAATTTTTTATTGTTATTATATTATTATAATCTTTTTTATTTTCTAGATAAGTGTCGATTTGAGGCAAGGTAAAGCGGGTCTTGGATCACATATGTCAAATGCAGTTTCATCCATTGTATCGGCTTCTAAACAAGAAACATGGCGGAAAGCTAAAAGACGATACGAACAGTTGGATGATGTCTGATTCTTTTCTACGATTATGGTATGTGAAATTTTATATAATTTGTTTTTTTTAAAATTTTTTAATTTTATTAATTATTTGATTTTTAATTCTTTTGACAGGATAAAAGCAAACTTTCTGGTTATAATTTTTTTTTTAAAAAAAATGGAAAAAATTTCTTATTTTATTTTTTTAATTTTCGTATTTTCCAATGAATCAAATCCTTAAAATAAGGAAATTGTAATCGGTCGGACAGATTAAAAATCGTGTTAATTTTTTTTCTTTTTTTAAAAATAACTTTTTTTCTAAAATAAAATATGGAATGTCGAAATTTAAATTTTTCAGTTTATAAATTTTCTAAAAATAATTTCAAGTGTTGAAATTCTCAAATTTCTAAATTTCAAACTTAAAAAAAATTTAAATTTCGCCTGTTGGCTGATCGTCGTTGGTACTGCATACCGGCAAAATGAATGATCGCGTTTCACTTAAATGACGTCAGTTAGGACCCAATTTCCCGAACAACCCTGTAATTTGCCGAGACCGGAAACTCCAAAGAAATTTTTCGAGTGATTTGTTTACTAGGAATACCATTCGGAGGCCCGGGTTAGGGGAGAAAAGGGATTTTAGGCAAGTGTCAGTCAGGTCAGAAACGGAGGGGAAAGAAAGAGACGCGTCTTTCATCGTGGCTACTCGCGTTTGTGTTTCAATCTCGACTCGTTTCTTGTGGGCTCGGGTTTGACCTCAGGCATTGACCGTGGGTCGGTTTGCAAGATATTCAAGTTTTTATTATTTCACTTTAAAAAATATAAATATGAAACTCCTGGGACTCTCCATCTTTTGTTCCTATTCAAATGCATCTTGGGAAACACTCAAATGACGACGATCCAATCCCAAAACAAAAATACCGCGCAACATGACGTCACTTTTTTTTTCCCATTCAAAATGTTTATTTTTATTATTTTTTTAAAGGACGAGGTCGGTTGGTTGGTTGGATATCATTTATGGGGGTTTGGGTTGGTGTTTTTCCATCGATGGAAATACTAACGTGTATGATAAATGAAATTAGAGGCAGCGTTCAACCCTTCATGGCCAAACGAGCTTAACGCTTGAACCAGATTGGATGCGAATATGAGGCCAAGGTCATCATCTGCCGCCGGAGCCAATCTGTCTGCCTTAAGCGGGCCCTTATCTTTGTCATTTTTTTTATTAATTTTTTTATATTATTATTAATTTTTTTTTCACTCAATGTTGAGCGTTCCTCTCGTTTTCGCATGCACACGTCATTTTAGACAACGCCCGATTCACACTACGGCCATAAATGGTCGTAAATGACGTGACGTGTGCTTTATTAGTTGAGAACGTGCTAGAGCAAAATGGCAGTAAATGACCCTTAGCACCTTGCGGCATATTTGGGCCCCTGCGGCGGGCCACGGCCCCGTCCCCCGCCGACACCAACTCGGAAGACGCCAACGAGTCCACCGATGGACCGTGTAGGAAGGAAAGGCAGGTCGATTTGAATATAGAACACTTCGCCCTAAGGATGGATAGAAATGAAAAAAATTTAAAAAAATTGGAAAAAAATTAAATAAAAAAAAATAAAAATAAAAATGGAGAGCGATAATGATGACACTGACTTAACTCTTTTCTTTTAAGTTAATTTTTTTTTTCTAGTGGAATGGAGTTGATGGGTGGGCGTGGGCGAGCTTGCTACCTGAGCTGGCGTTGCCGACGCCACGTTTTTGTTGAGCGTTGTGTGAATGCCCCGTGTTCGCACTTGCTTGAACCCGCATAGTTGGCGTGCCTGCGCCAGTCTTGGCGCCATTTTTTGTCGCCTGCCTTTTCCGCGATCCTCGGTGACTGGTTGGCGTTGCGCAGTCCGGCCACTGGCCGAACTGATTTCAATACAACTTTTCTCCTCCCTTCCCCCTTTATTTTTCCTCCTCTAACACAACCCGCCCCCAACAAACTCATTGAAATTACCCAATTTGATAAATAAAATAAATAAAATTTTAGTTATTTAAATCCAGTAATAAATTTAAAAAAATTCAAAGTACAAAAAAAAAATGAAAAATGTGGAATTTATATGGAATTTAAAGAAAACTTTCTTTTTTTCTAATAAAAAATTGCAAAAAAAAAATAATTAAATAAAAATAAAAGATTGCGTCACTGAATTCACTTAAACAGATGGGACAGGGAATGAGTTTGAATTAAGAAGTTGTATAAAGCATCCCGTTGCGTTGGCAAACTCATCTTCGCGAGATGGAATATTTATCGAGCCGTGGCTCAAGCCGGTTGTTGTGTCTGGCACAGTTTCCTGTGTTGACGCCCACGCCTCCTTTCATTCGTCTTCACACGCACAATCGCGGCGTAATGAAGACGTTTCTAATATTAGAAACACCTGTTCTATAATATCTGCCCTAATAAAAACCCATCATCTCCTTTTTATTTCTCTCTCACTCTATTTAAATTCAATGCAAACCACGTGTCTCAAACACCGATTCCATTTACCCCGACCCTCTTGTGAGGTTTCAGGGGTTCAACCCCTTCTTCCTTCATCATCATCACACACCCCCTTGAACACGCGTGCTAAACACGTGGCACCATACACTCAAATCTGCCCTGGACTTGACTTCTCTTTATTTATTTTTTTTCTTCAATTTCCATTTCTTAACAACCCCTTTCCCTCTCTCTCTCTCCCCTCACTATTTTTTTTCGGGGTTATAAAGATGAAAGGGTATACGAAGGGGATTAGTGATATTTGTCTATCTCGTGTCCAGTTGCAAGTTTTATACTCAGAGAAAGGAGGGGGGTGGCGAAGAGAGAGAAGGATTGGGGAGTGAGTAAACGTCTGTCTCCCACTCTTCCTTTGCCCCTACTTCACTTTGACCCCCATGAGACCAGACGCCTGGCGATCAATATGCAGTCTCCTCTTTTTCCCCCTTCCCCTCCCCCACGGCCCCTCTGATTTTTTTCTTGCCAACCCCCACCTCCTTCTCATTTTGTGGCTGGCGGATACAGTTGTGCACTCTCCCCACCCTCATTTTCCACGTATCGTTAATAGTTATTGTTTCAAACAGGACGAGGGGTGGGCAAGAAATTTGTTCCATCTAATCCAGCTCTTAGGGAAGGTAATTGGGTGCTGGGTGGGGGGGTGTTAAAAGGAATTTTTTTTTCTCTCTAAATGATTGATTTTAATTTCTAAGTTGTGATTAGATTTTTTTTTTTCTAATTTAAAAATATTTAAAAAATGAAAGGAAAAAAAATGTTGATGTTGATTGATTTGTGTTGAAGGTGTTTTCAAATTGGTTGACTGTTATTTATTTATTTGCTTATTAGAAATGTGTTGAGGTTTGTAATAACCAGACGAGTTACTAGACAGTGGGGTTGGGGGTGCGAGGGTGATTACGCGGCACCCCGTTTCTCTCCAACAACCCTCTCTCCCTTCCCTCTCACGCATTGTGGTAGTAATCGACAAAAGAAAAAGGGGAAAATGGTAGGGGTTGGTGGCACAGGGGTGAAGGGGGGTGCAAGGGAGTAGTGGGTAACAGCAGGAGAGTAACACATGGCTGCTTGTCTGGGATTCGCCTTCATTTTTGTCTGGACTGGCCAAAGGGCCAAGGTGGAGGAAAGGTGGAGAGGGGTAAGGGAAGGGGGGTTGTGGAAAGGGATAGGGGGATAAGCACTACCCCCGGTGGTCAGTCGAGACACAAACAAGCTGCATCTCCCACCACTCCCTGCTCTAGCAAACCCTAATTCTGTGAGTGGAGCGTAGGAGGTCTCAACGATGGACCAACACCTGCACAGGTGAAGGGAAGGGTCAGTTGGTCTGAAGGAACCTCGAAAATGAGGCTTTTCCGGCTGTTTGCATTCTTGCTCCGGTTTAGTGAAAGTCCAGTAGGGGCGCAACAGGTCTCATGTGTCGCCATTTTTTTGTTATTATTTTCAAATAGAATTTTTTTTTTTTAGAAGTAAATAAATAAATAAATAAATGAATAAGTTATTATTATTATTTTAAATAATAAGCATGTGATAAATAGTTTGTTTGTTTATTTTATTTATTTTTAGAATTTTTTTTTGAAAAAAATAATAATTGAAAAGAAAAATATGAATGATGTTGATGATAGTATTGGAATGGGCAAAGGTGTACGTGCATAATTTGGGGTGTTGTTGTTCGTCACCCCGATTCGGTCGGGGAAATGGACTGGCCCACCTCGCGCCGCCATAGGCTCCTCCCATTGGCTTGATCACATGAACGAACGGGAATGAAACTTATGAGTGGATTGGCGGCCACCACTCACTCTTGAAACGTGAACGCGCCGCCGTGCTGACTTGAACGCTAAGGTGGGAGAACGTAGACGCGCACCCCATCCACAGCACACCACACACTCGTCCAGTGATGATCGGCCGCTACACATTGCCCCTCGTGCTCACCTTGATCTGGTGGCAAGTGCCCACGTTGATTTTCGGTAAGTTTGTATTTACTACTTTTTGCTTTTACGTACTTTGTTGTTTGTTTGTTTGTTTGTTTGTTTGTCGTTAGTCGTGTTTGCTTATTTGCATAGTTATGTGTCGGGCCTGTAAAACTGGTTGCACCAAAACTTACCTGTCGGAAATAAAAGTGAAGCATTTTAACCTGATTTTTTCTTCTTAATTTTTTTTAATAGAAAAATTAAAAAATTTTAAGAATTTAAAAATAAATTAAAAATAATTATTTGTGAAATTTGTGTAAACTATTTAAATAAATTTAATTTAAATTTAAAAAGAATACGAAAAAAGACATAAATCTTGAAAAAAAAAAGTAAATATTTGTTATTTTCTAATAACAATTTGTTAATTTGACGAAAAAAATGTAAATTTTTTTTCAATATTTTTTTCGCACAATTTTTTTTAAATGTAGTATTTGCTGACTACGCAGTTGACTGACTTACGGCTTTTTATGGCATGTGTACAAGGCCCTTTGCTTCTAGGCGGGAAAGGGCCGCTCACAAAGTAGGAAAAAAATTGAATCGGCAGTGAGGAGCCGATGACGAAATGTAATTGAGGGCGACGGCTTGGGCTTGGTGCCAAACGCCGTCGAAACAAACTGATCTGAGGGCGGAGTTGCTTTTCTTCTGTTTTGCGCGCAACGACTTGTGGGTAAAAATCAGGCCGCCGCCGCCGCCCGTTGCAGTTTGTAGTATATCTCATGTGGTGCGGGACGATTTTTTTATCTTTGACATGTCTTGATTTTGTTCTGGTCTGGTGGAAAATTAAAATTCCACTTGGGCTGTTAATGTAGAGGTTGAAAGATTTGCTTTTTGAAAAAAGAATTGGTTGCTTGCTTGCTTGTTTATTTGTTTATTTTCCATCTAATTTCAATTATAATTACTTTATTTACGTATTATTTTCATTAAAATTTATTTATTTGACTCGATTTTTTTTTGGCTATAAAAATCTTGCGTAAAAGTTACCGGATGGAATTTAACTCGATGTTTATTTGGCCTCGTTTCGTCAGTTTTTGATGTTGTAATTTCTGTTGGCGTTTTCTGCTGCGTCTCAACTTTGATCATCAATTTTTTTACGTTTAAATAAATTATTTCAGAAATAAAATCAAATAAAAAAGATAACAGTAAAACGAACGAATTGTGCATCCGGTTCTACTTGAAATCTCTATTTATTTATTTATTTATTTGTTAAAATTTGATTTCAAAGTACAAAGTTTAAGTTTAGTCTCGATTTGCACGTGTTATATCGAGAAAGGGTTAAAAAACAAACGCGTGGTCGAGCGACAAGGACGAGTGTGCCGAGAATAGCAGACGACGTCCTTAACTTTAAAACAAACTAATTAACCCAGTCTGTGATAGTACAAACTAGAAACAAAAAAAATATAAATAAAAATAAAAACTATTCAAAAATTATTTACTTTTTCATAATAAAATTGCAAAATTGCACTAAAACAAAATTTCTCAAATCCATCAACTAAATGTCCTTCGTCCGCAACGTCACTCGACCCCGTTTAGTCTAGTCAAGCATCGAAGGGTTCACCCCTTTCGTTCCATCATGACGTCACATGGAGGTTTTTCCGCGTTGCTCTTCTGGGAAGTCCACGATCGTCCGCTTCGTTTTCTCGTAACCATTTTTTATTTTTTTATTTTTTTTCAAAAACTCATTTTACTACGTCTTAGATTTAGTTGGTGTTCTATTTCAAGAACCGGGTGCCATTTTTTCTCCTTATTTGCTGGCAAGGAAAAAAGGTGCTCCGGAAAACAAAAATTGCAAATGAAATAAGTGAAATAATTTTAGTAATGTCATTTGAGATATACAAGTTACACTCGTTCACTGGGTTATTTCTGCATAGAAATGAACAAGTGTCGAATTTAAAACCTAATCTAAAAATAAATTGCGAAGAGTATGATGACCCGTTGCAAGTAAATATATGTCCCCTTCCCCCTTTTCTCTCCTTTTTGGTCAAGGAATTTTAGGTAATTTATTTTAGCATAGAAAAGGGTGACGCAACGGGGGATGTGGACACGGGGTTACAGTTAGGGTTATTGAGAGAAAGATGGGGTTGGGGAAATGGGTAGGAAAAATAGCTTGGGTAAGTAAGGTGGGTAACGATAACGAGTGGACAATGGGTTGCTTGGACCTGTTGGTCACTGCCGATGTAAAGAAATGAAGAAAGGCTTAGATATTTTCTCACGGTCACAGCTTTTGTTTTGTTCACTGCCCCCCGGACCAGTTGCTTCAGTCGATCCACCATTTTTTTATTTTAAATTTCTTCCACGACCAATCTAAACTTCCTTTCTCTCTCTCCCTTTTTCGTTCTACTCACTCGATTGGAGTAGGAAGTGGTCGTAAAAATTGTTGACGAGCGGATGACATGCTTTTGCTAGACCTGATTCTGACTCATTCTCTTTACGACTACAGCAAATCGCAGCTATGAAATTTGTATTTACCAAAAAAAAAAATTAAAAAAGAAAAGTGTTGGAAGTGGAAGACCTTGATTCAAGGACAAGGATCTCCTCGTCTCGAACTGTCCATGCAAATTGTTTGATGTTGTTGCTACAGGCATTTTGTTGTCTAGACTAAAATTTATTTGCACACCCCTACATTGAATTCAACATAAATAAATAAATAAATAAATGCATTATTTGTATTGATTAATCTGATTAAATAAAATTAAATATAAAAATGTTTATTTCTATTCATTTGATTGAATGATGTTGATTTTGGATGTTGTTTGCCAACACTAATTTCTTATTGCTTTATTATCATGTCAGGCGGTAATTGCTGGAACTCTTACAAGGACGGAAGATGCACCGATTTGCTCACTCAAGGCGTCTCGAAAGAGCAGTGCTGCTCCACTGGTTCAGCTTCAGCTGCGTGGAATGAGGAGGACCTCGATTCCGGTCGACTTTTCTTCTGGGGAGCTCTGGGCGGAGGCGTCCCCAATTGCATACCTTGTAAAGGTAAATACATGTTTTGCATAATTTTTTCCTCTTCTTCTTTTCATCTTCACAGGTGTTTAGTGATGGAGCTCAAAGAAACTTTTCGGACAGATGTAATAATTTAATTCGCAGCTGTCGGATGAGTCATCAAGTGAAAAACTAGTGATGTGTGGTTGCTACTGCAATTTATCCAGTTGACGTCACCTAGTTTTTTCTTTTTATTATCACTCGTTAAGACGAAACGGACCAGTTGAACACCTGTTGCCTTCAAGATCGTTTCCTTTTTATATTTTTATTTTTTCCTCCCTTTTGATGCTTTTTACACGGGTGGGCGGTTAAATTGAAACGCTGATTGTGATTCGAGCTTGCTAACGAACGAACGAACGAACGAATTCGACCTTGTGCAGATCAAACGAGTCGTCTGCCACTCAGTCTACTCGTGGCGATGACGTGAAAAAAGCTATAAAAATTTACACCGTGCAATTTATCTGTTTTCTTTCGAACTAGTTTCCTATTATTGAACATAAATTAATTGAATTTTCTATTTGTTTGTTTTTTAAATTTAGAATCATGCGCAGGTGTCGAATGTCCTTTAGGAAAACGATGCGTCGTGCGCAAGAATCAACCGAAATGTGTATGTGCACCTGATTGCACCAAAGCGAAACGCAAGGGCCCCGTTTGTGCCACGGATGGCAACACTTATCGCAATTATTGTTCCATGCTCAAAAAATCGTGTCGTAAAAAGAAACCTCTGCAAGTGGCGTATTATGGATCTTGTCAAAGTAATTTAAAACAAAATATTAAAAAAACATTTTAAATTTTTTTTACCTAATTTTCTTTATTTTTTATTTTTATTTTTAGAATCGTGTACAGCATTGCGATGTCCCGGTAAAAAACAGTGTCTTCTTGATCAGAATTTGACACCGCATTGCGTTCGTTGCTCACGTGCATGCCCTGATTCGAAGGCGAAAAAATATGTCTGCGGAGCTGATGGAATTTCCTATACAAGTTTCTGCCATATGCGGCAAGCAGCTTGTCAAAAAGGCAGAGCAATTCCTGTCGCTTATCCAGGAAAATGCAAAGGTATTATAGAAATAATTCTGAAAAAAATAATCAATATTAATTTAAATTAATTTTTTAAATTGTAACTGCTTTAGCTGGTGCCAGTTGTGACACAGTACGATGTCCAAGAGGAAAGACATGTCTTTCAGAATCGGGCACAGGACGCCCTCGGTGCACCTCGTGCCATTTCAACTGCCGTTCTGCCAAATTCCACTTACAAGGTCCCATTTGCGCCACTAATAACGTGACCTATGCTAGTTGGTGTCACATGATGCAAGCGTCTTGCAGCTCAGGCACTGCACTTGAACTTAGAAGCAACACCAAGTGTGAAGAGAGTGAGTTTTAAATGAAAAATTAAAAAATAAAATTTAAAAAATTTGAATTTATCTAATAGGTAACTCAACGCACGAGCCAAATTCCATCCCCCTATTCGATCAAGAAACGAGCAGCACAAAATCATAAACGCGTAATAAACAACTTGGAGACACTAAAGAGACTCGAAGATGTTGTACTCGGACAACCCGATGCATTGCTGTACAAACGAAGCCGCAAGTTCTTGATCATTCCATCCAGGAAA
This sequence comes from Geophilus carpophagus, assembly GCA_034687075.1. NCBI lineage: Eukaryota > Metazoa > Arthropoda > Chilopoda > Geophilomorpha > Geophilidae > Geophilus > Geophilus carpophagus. The sequence continues at coordinate 37,625 of JAQFZN010000242.1, forward strand.
TACATCCAAGTGACAAAATCAATAAACAACAAAAATAATAAGAAATTTTACTAACTGGTTTAACAAAAAAAAAATAGGGAGAAATTTCTCTTAGTTTATTTCCTTTACGTGTCGGTCGATCGTGTTAACTTTTTTGCTCCTTGTCTGAATATTTAGTGAGTAGATGTCGGTAAAGTCGCAGATTCTATTCAGTATAACGCTCTACTGCAAAGATTTGTGCGCTAAAATTTAGGTGTCGTTAAATGGACGGCAGTTTGTTTCTTCAGCATTATTATTATTATTGATTATTATTATCAATATTATTTTTATTATAATTAATATTTTGAAATTTATTATTTTTTTCCCCTTCCTCAGGATTCTCGCTTCCTGAATAATTTTTATATTTGATGGAAGCAATCAATTTAAGTGTTGAAATGTACAAAAAATTTATTTTTATTCTTATTTTTATTTTTTTTTTAGTTAACTCTAACAAATTTTTAACTTTTCTTTCTGATGAAACAAATCAAGTTCCAAATTCAATATTCAACAAAAAAGGAAAAAAAATAATTTGAGGAAATGTTAGGTGATCTCTGATAGTTTACATTCCTTCCTGTTGTAATTATTGTTAATTATTCCTTGTAACTTAAATAACAAATTGAATTCTGCAATGCCTTACACAACTGCCAATGACTGATGGCAGATGGAGACCATAAACAAATGTTAGATCTCATTTTAGTTGAATTTATTTCCCTTTCTTTCTCATTTTCTTTGTTTTTTTTTTCTAATAATTTTGTAAATTATTTCATCTCATGTTTTAATCTATTGTTAACTAAAGTTGCAATAATAGTTTCACACGGTACTGAATTTTTAAATTTTGGGTTAAAGATTGAAAATTAATCGAGTTTAAATATTCCTATTTTATGGAGACGTTAATACAGTGATTTAAACTCTTAATC
>JAQFZN010000243.1:0-38552 GCA_034687075.1 Geophilus carpophagus
GTGGACGCATCTACCGGAGGCAGAGCTGAGTTCATCTTCTTATCCTCATCTAGAAAGACGCGTGGGAAATTGCCCACGCCCACGCGAGATGGGCCCAACTCCCGTTAGAGCGCGCGTGACATGCACAAGAGCACGCAACTTTTTTGTATTATTTTTGCCAAGAGGAAAAAAGAAAAGTTCGGTTCTCTTGAGAATGTTAAAGGTGGCAATCTCGAAATAAAATATATATTTTATTCTTTTCATACACGGAAGTTACAAACTATAGTGCTTGAGCAGAATTAGTGAAATTTCGAGTTTAATGAAGCATTAATCGTATTAAAAATGGAAGCAAATCTTGTTATAAATTATCCTAAAATGCATCTGCGTTTGAAATGAGTTTTCAAAGTGAGCTACTACTTTTCAAAAACAAACTGCATGAATTATTAAAGAGTGACAGGAAGAAAACGCTAGAGATGTAACGAATAAATAAATAAATGTCAAGGGAATTAAATGATAGTTTTTTTTTCAGTTTTGTATGGGATTGAAGTAGTATGTAAATATAAAAATTTAAAAAAAAATAAGAAATTTGCTTAACACCAGCCGGCAACTCAACGTCTTCACAAATACTCCAGTTTAGGGTCACTCAATTGTGCGAACGGTGGAGAACGGAACACATTGGCCTCACCTTGCAGCTGAATTATGCATGACCTGAGTGCGCCCTCGAGCGGCAAGACACTCGCACCAAAACTAGCTTCCTAATGGATGTGGCGAACAGGCAAGAAATTTCTACACACAGCATCTACTCGGCCGCCAGAAGATGCTCCAGATGGAAAAAGGAAGTTGAGCACACAAACCCAACCATCGGTGCACTTATTAGGCCACGTCTCAGAGGATACTCGTATTTTTCTCTTTTTTCTTTTTTCACTTTTTACATTTTTTTTTTTACCTTCTTTTACTTTTTTTATTTTACAATTTGCTGAACCATATTGAAAAATCGTCTTGGTGAGAAGAAGGAAGAAAAAAGGGGAAAAGTCACATCTCGTACTAAGAATATATAAAAGTGTGCACCCATGTACACATGGTACTTCCTCTTTTCAAGGAACAAAAGAGTTTGTGATTGAAGCAGCTGCCAAAGCCAAACTCACTCAGAATAGCAATTGGTGGGGTAGAGAGTTAAGGCTGCAGGCATGACGAAATCTATTCATCTGCACAAGACCAGTTTTGCATGATGATATAGCAGCAAAGTTAGAAGCCGCAAAGCCCAATCCAAGTGCCGCGGGTTTCTAATACTCGACGATATTACTCGCTGGCTTTGAAGCAAACTCAAGCCTAACTTAATTTTACTGTTTCTTTTCACATTTAAATGAGTGTTGAAACTCAAATCATGTCTTCACGCTACCGAATTTACTAGATACTTTAATCTTACATTAAAAAGTTTACGAAAGTTTTATATTATTTTTTTAATAAGATACAAAAGATAGGAAGGAAAAAAATTCAATTTTTCTCTTGTTGATATTTTTTTAATCAGTTGTCGTTATTGGATATCGAATTGCGTAATCGGCTCTGGAGGATAGATGGGGAAAAATAAGTAGATATAGAAATCCCCCTGGGGAAGGGTAGAAAGAATAAGATGAACGAAACTTCGACCAGTTTGAGAAAACTGACCTCACAAATTCCCTTTAGGGCTGCAAAACACTGTACCCTGACTTGGCTTGTGATTGACAGGAGATTCCATAAAAGAACAGGAATTAGCTGAGGGCAATTTATCGGTCGAATGAAACACTCGTCACTTGCCACTTTATCAAATTTCGCTAAGAACCAGCCGGATTAAGAGAAAAATAAGAAATTTTATTATCAATAACAAGATAACAGATGTTGAAAAGTGAAATGAAATAAAATTTATTGAGGAAAAATTTTAGAATTTTGAAAGAATCGTAAAATAAATTCAGTGGTGAGGCATCTTTTGTCACAGAAGTTCTCCAATGCGACCATTATCAAGAGAATCGAATGAAGAAGGTAATTACTATGGGAAAACGGGAACTCTTTATTCGCACGCGAATAAAAATACGATGCAATAAGCCGAGTGTGCAAGGATCGACGCCTATATCCGTGAACTAAAGGTGGGGTGCATGATATGTTAAATTTCATTAGACGATGAATGAGTTTCTACCACCTCTTTGCCCTGACTCTAACACGGCACCCAGCTCGAAAAAATTTATCGTCTAGTCGGAGGTGGAATGTAGACGAGGGAGATTTATTCCTTCTTAGTTCTTGCGATCTAATGAGGTCCCAGCTAAGCCATCAGCCTCATCATTACACGGAAAAGAATTGCTCTATGTCCAATACACAAGGTTATAAATGATGACGCACTTACGAGTAATTTGTTTTAAAATTTCCAAACTTGAATTTCTTTCCTTTTTTTTTGACGGTGATGAATTGAAGGTTTAGGTAAAATTTGTGATGATTTCAATCTAAAGTATAAATTGTGACACAGGTTTAGCAAGTTATATATATATGTATATATCAAGGAGCAGCTACAACATTAGGGTAAGTTTATTAATTTATTTTAATCAAATTTTATATAAAATAATAGAAACGTTTATTTTAAGTGTATACACAAATTTGCATTGTTATTGTTAAATTAGTATACCGCTTTAAACGATGATGTTAAGAAAAAATAACGTTATTTACAGAATGCATTGTTAAATTTAAATGAATAGCAATTAGATTTATATATTTCAGTTTTACGTTTAAAGTATAGTATATAAAATTTATACCTGACATTCAAAAAACTAAAGTTGAACTATTGCATTTTTTACAATTACGTATTTATGATTTAAAGTTTGTAATATTATCAGTTATAAAATGATAATTACCATATTTGAAAATGCAAATGTATATTTATATTGGTCAATTTAAAAAGAAATTATAAATTCACCATTTAATCTGACACGGCTCATTCGTAAATTGCTGAATGCGAATTTTAATGACATATCAAAGCACCATGATACTTGTGTTTATGCATAACACGTCATAACATTGAGTGACAAAAGAGAGAAAATGAGTGGCATTGAAATTGCTTTTGAATTTTGTTACAAGTGCGAAATCCTTTTCAACTTTATCGAGTACTGCCCCTGGAGAGATAATAATAGGAAGTGATCAATATTTTGCAAGTTAAAATCTCTGCTGATCCCGTTTTAACAGTGGATTATCAAGTCAATGAAGGAGAAATAAAGGAATTAAAGGGATAAATTCAAGATGCTAGAAAAACAAATGATGTTCAATCAATTGGAAAAAAATCTTATTTTCATCTCTCTTTCACACACTTTCCTTTTTTTTTCGGTATTTGATAACATCTTTCAGCGTCAATTCCCAAATTTGACATTTACGTGAAGAAAAAAAAGCAAAACCGTTTGCAAAAAATACACTTTGACATTTCTACAAGCACTTTGGTTTTAAACATGTTGCAAATGTTCAACTTGAAAAATTTGTTCTACCTAGGGTTTCTTCGAGTCTTAATGCAATTCCTGGTCAAGAAAAAGGTGACGAATGGAAGCGATTTGCCCAAGAAAATGGGCGGACGTAAGAGCAGAGGTCCTAGGCGGCCTCTGAAACCGTGTGACATGGGTTTGGTCGTAAAACTGCGTCTAACTCTTCCAACCCTGTACTACCCCGATTATGGTCGACCCTTTTTTCGCCACTTGGGCGCACACAAACCGTATTCCGAGCAGAATAAAAGAAAGATTTTTTTTATTATGTAATTTGGAAACCCGTAATTTCCAACTTTAAGTTTGACAAAGACTCTAACTGATTTATCCTAAAGGGTCTCCCGAATTTGGAAAAAGTTAAGGGATACAGAAATATGTCAGTTAAATGAGTTTTTGATGGGCGTAAAATGCTGAATTTATCAAAGAATATAAAAAAGGACATTGCAAGTTTTCCTCTTGTCCTCATGTACTGACCTCTTATAATGGAGCTGCCACTCAAGCAAGAAACAGACTGCAGTGTGCACAGATGAGCTGCCATTCAAACGCGCTGCAGACGCCACCTTAGTGTGCATAATGGATGGGCCGAAGCACGCAGATCTAACGCATGTGTGTATTTAGAAAAAGAAAAAAGTAGTGGATAAATTGAATTCTTATCATGAGAGATAGTCGGACATGTGACAACGACATCTCCTCTCATTTTCCCAAATTCTTCTTCTTCAAGATGTCGAAGAAACATGAACGGATGCTTGATTAAAGGCAAATGAATAGAATTCCAACTTCCTGAGTTTGCTTTAGGTCGTGTATACTCAAAGAGAGTCTAAATTAAGACCAAATCATTTTATTTATTTTATTCAATCATTTTGAAAGAAAATTTTAAAGGTAGATTGAACGTTTTATGTACGGATTCTGTAATCAATCTTTGCTTTTGACTTTGGATTTCAAAACAACCATAAAATTTTTAAAAAAAAAATTAAATAAATGAAAATTAAATTGAAACCTAAACAATTTTTTTCAATTAGGGTCGGTCGGAGCTTGGCCAGTAGCAGTTTATTGATTGATAAGCTAGCATTGTGCTTTCATAGACTTAAATGTAGACTTGGGACTGTCAAAGACAAAAGCGTCACTCTTCCGAGTGGCCGACGACGGAAATGAAAAGGGGGAACCACCAACCACATACGCGGGCCCTCCCTTACGCTTTTGTTGGATGAAATCGACAGCGCAAACTCACTCAAGTGTACGGACTTGTCAAAAGCACCTTAATTTATTGCAACAACTTGTCAGAAATTCTGATGATTAATTTGTTGCGTGGTCAATACTTTGAAAAGAGCTTTTTTTCTTTTCGATTTTGATCTTTATAAACATCTTTGCTAATTTCTCATCTTCTATATTCGATTTGAGGTTAAGACGAAGTGGCAAAATGTTACGAGACCCAATTAACCCCACCAGGAAACGACCTGTCACAAAGGTGCGCCTTTCACTGTAATCCTTCCAAGCCCAACAGTGCCTAGTGTCCCTTTGCCGTTTGGCAAAGCGCCAATGTCTCCTCTCTCATTCTTTTCTCTCTCTCTCTTTCCCAATCGTCGTCCCTTGTCTCACACAACAAAAATCATCCTCTTGGCGTGATTATTCCCTCTTGGCAATTAATCTACAGTCCAAAGAGACGACAGAAACTTACAGTAACAGATGATGAAGGGAACGATCAGAAGATCATTAGTGTGTCTTCTCATTTCACATTAGCTTGCGGAAAAATTCTTCTTATATTCCTTGAGTGTAACATGAGAAGGAAAAATCAATTTTAAAATTTTTCCTTTTAATTTTTTCAATTTTTCAATTTTTCAATTTTTTTTTACTGATTGATGCGCATGTCTGCTATGTTATCTTAATCATGAAAAGCAAAGAATTCTTTTGGGTGGCTTTCTCTAGTTGAGAACATTATTGATTTTTGCATTCGACTGTAATTAAAAGTCTTTTTTATACCGAGGGCGTTGGGAGAAAGAAGACGAAAAAAAAACCAGCGAAGAAAGATTGAGAAAGTACACAACTCCAAATTGGATCTTAATCCTAATAGTGTGAAAGAATAAAGACAAGCATCTCGTAGGTAAATTTGTATGGCAAATCTTAAGCCAGCCCTCTGTCCTCTTACAGTTCATTTACGACATAGCATTTCTAAGACACATCTTATCAGACAAAAGCAGAAAATTTTCGATGGTACTTTACTTTTCTTTTCCTTTATTTGCACCCGTTCTCAGAGGGTTTGCGAATTGCAATTGCGATAGCAAAGACATGACTAGTGTTGTTCTGTACAACTACATGATGAATGGGTGGTAACGATGGCGGACTGATAAGACGCTGGAGATGAATGGCTACCGCAAGATGCTCGCTGTTGCGAGGCCTCATATTTTTCTTGGCAGTTCAACTCCGAACAGCACCGCTCATTACACGGTGGTGAACGAAAAACTAAAAAAATAATAAAATAAAAGAAAAAAGAAGTTGGTTGGTTTGGGATAAAGTAGATGGTCGAGTTGCATCATTGCAACGGTTTTGTTCTTGAACGAAAAGATGATGATTTTTGTGCACTGGAAATGATTTCGGCCAAAAAGGAAAAGGGAAAAGCGAAAAGAGCGCGGTCTACTGACGCCTGTGGCATCACTGTGCCATCGGATCCCACAAGGGCCATTGGCGTCTACCATTGGCTCAGTGATCCTCCAAAGAAAATAACAAAATCAAATCGCCTTAGAGTGAAGGAAAAAAAGAAGAGCACGAAGAAAAATAATCGCCTTGAGCAGCAATGGAGGTTGCATTGCTTGGAAATGCAAAAACGGAATCCAGCAAATAAATGCGTTTTTCAGGTACATCAAAGACGGGAGAAAATAGAAAGGGAGGGAAAAAATATAGGATGGGGAAAGATAAAAAAAAAAGTAATTTTAAAGAAAACCATTTTTCAAACGCAGTCTGATGTTAACATATTTCCAATTCACTCTTCATTAACTTCGTTCTTTGGCGTACAAAGCAAATGAATGTCTTTTCATTAAATTTTACATTGATTTATTCTCTTCCTCCCTCCAAAGTTCATTTTCCTACGGTTCATCCGTGTTTCAATGTTAATGATGCTCAAGCAAGTGAAAAGCAAAAGCAAGCCACTTGAAGGTAAAGAGAAGGTCAATCTGTAAACGTGTGTGCACGTGCATGATGTTTGTGTGCCTCTAAATCCTCCATTTCCATGTGATTGACCAAACGGAGACATCGTCTTAAGAGCACAGAGGCAAATGAGAGTACCACCTGCTGCTTCCCGCTGCTATAAAATTGCCGCCTCCTTCACCATTTATCACGGACATCTTTATCTACACGTGCTCGACGTCATCTGCGCCACTGTTTCCTTCCAGGTCAATTCGTGCGTTATTTTTCTTATAAATAACTGCCTCTAGAATGGTTTTCTCCCTCTTTTCCCCTACGTCCATTATATTGGTGGGCAGTGGATTTGGTTGAGTCGAAAGCAAAGGGGGGTGATGATCATGCATTGAAAAGGTTTAGGGTCTATGGGACTTGGGAGAAGAGCCGTAGAGGAATAAGAGAAAACATTTCTATTCAACTGGCACCAGCATCACATCTTGAGATTTAAGCAGCGATGGAGTGCCAAGTGGTCGTGTGGGCAGCGATGAGGTCTTCATCTTATCAGACGGAACTAGCGAATCAATGGGAGACCTAATTAACTGACCACCTTCTTCACGTTAGAGGCCACTCCAATCATCCGACTGCTGGTTATGTTAGAGGACGGAAAGTGACTTTCACTGACGGAACAAGTCCAGTGATTGTCCTCTGACCAGCGAGTCGACGGCCAATTTGAGCTCCCATTGATTCGAACCCAGTCTTTCATGAAGTTTCAACTCTATTCTTTTCATTTTTCTTTGGCTTTTCACTCTTCTCACAAAAATTCTCTTTGTAATCAGTTTTTTTTTTAATTCTATTTCTTTTTATTCTCATGAAATCAAAAATTCCTTTATTAATAATTTCTTTTTTAAAGCTAAAATAGAGGTAACTGGATATTTTATTGATTTTTGTATTTAATACTTCATTCAGGTTTTAGCCTAGAGGAAATGTGGTTTGCAATACGCAGAATCTGATAAAATGATTCAGCAGTAAACAGGTGCTGATTTGGACACATTTTGCGGTAATATTATGAGTAATGAAATTTTAGCAAACTTGAGATAATGTTTACAATTTTTTTTTCGAAATTCAATTATTATTTAGTACCTATTTCGACATTTTAAAGTAGTTGTTACAAGATTTTTAAAGCTTCTTTTCCACTAAAAGTGACACCCATCAAATCTTTTGGCACTGTCCATTGACCCACCCTCCCTCACTTTCTCAGATCGCCATCCGGCCACTTCCCACACGTCAATCAATGAAGTTCTAGGAATTTTCACTTCTAGCATCGGAAAAATAAGAAACATCAAGAGAAAAAGAAATCAATTGAATTCCGTCACAACTAACTGGAAATAAACCTGTTTTCACAATAATTTGTAATGACACTTTACAAATTATGTATGAAATGGGACCAATTACTCACCCATGACATGTTAAATTATATTTTCTTATTTCTATTCCCAAGGATCGTAATTCTCAAGTTGAATTTTATTATATTTAACCAAAGAGAGAATGTTTGCTACAACAAAGAAAGAAGTTTATATCCTCACAAGGGAACTCTGGGATCGATCAATGTGTAACGCAAAAAGCGTGAGACTCGACTATCGTTTCATTTATATTTAATGCAGGCCACCTGCTCCTAATGCAGGACTTTTGTATTAGAAACAGACCAATCTCGTTGATTATTTCGTGAACCCTGATATCTAAATCATTATTTTGATTTTTTTACTACTTATTTCAAATGATAATCAAAATGTAAACAAAGTTTAATTTAGTGTTGTACATCTTTTAATCTCAATTGCGATACCGCCATCGATTCAATTGATTGCTGATAAATTCGCTGGCAAATGAGATGAGGGAACAATGGAAGAAGGAAGTTGCAACTTGTTATCAGTGCGGTGCAATCAGGCTCGCCAATTGCATTTTTATACAGCGTTACCCAACAAAATAAACATTAGCGCAAGATTGCGCAAAGGCTTTTCGCGATTCTGTTGCACAACACCTTCAAAAATCTTTTGGTGAAAGGGGTCTTAAACCAACTTTCATCTTGTTAACTGTTGATGATAGAGGCCACTCCTTAATCCCGTTATTAATCCCCCGCTGATAGAGGCCACTCAACAGTTCTTTTTCACCACCAATCACTTCACATATTGCGTCAAACGTTTATCCGCATTAACTTTGTTTTTCCATTTTTCATTTTAAAAAATGTATTACAATTAATCTAGTTTGAAAAAGAGGTTTTAAATAAAATCTATTTAATTTTTTATTTTAATGATTATTAATTTTCCGTTGCAATGTGGGAAACCACATCATGTTCTCCAGCTGTTCGCATATTTACGTCATTTGACTTAATTGCTCATTTCCTATTTTGAAAGAAAAAGAGGTAAGAGAAAAAATATAAAAGTTGAAATTTTTGCTTGGTTTGTGTAACATCAACCTTTACTTATAAGGTCAACCAATTACACACATCTGTGCTATCAAGAACGATAACGAATAAATATCTGAGAGCACGTTTTATTAGAAAAAGTAAATGTCTAATTTACACTAAAGTGCCTCTCTGTATGCTTATTACGAATAACTAGGGTCATTTGTTTTCATAATCCCTGGAAATAAATCGAGCAAAAGGGAAATTCATAAATTCCTTCTCTCCCTCTCTTTCTCTCTCCGTGTGTGTTTGGCTGTTTGCGTTAGGGTTATTGTATTTTGAAAAGAAATAGTAGACAAAGAAATTTTGATACATGAATTTTTGCTAATCCCTTAACTGTAATGCTTGTAGTTGTCCACGCACAGAGTAAATGACATGGTCAAAGCCTTTAGTCTACATTGATCAATTAATTCTGGTGGAGCCCGGCGTGCGCCTTTCAACACCTGCCGTTACGCACATGGAATTTATTGCAATGAGCCGAGACACTGAGGTGACACGTTGCGACCTTCCATTCTATGCGCATTTATAAAATGCCTCGTCCACTGCTATGTTAGCAAACGATAAAACAGATGCTGACAACACGCGTGCCACGCAAAATCGCATCTGCTGCTTCAGCGAACTGCCCCAGCTTTTTTTTTAGTTTGGGTGGGTAGTTTGGGTTTTTGTTAGATGTCCTCTTATCAGTGCGCCATATGAAGTTTTAGAGATGAGTAACTTTTTCATACACGTACAAAATGATAACATTAAAATCCCATTTGTAGAAAGAAGTAGATTGATCACCCAAACTAGCCAAGTTGACAATTCTGCACGTAAGACAGGTTATTGTGTGTACACACTTGTGGTGTGTAGAATCGTGTGGCGGTGCGAGATAAAAAGAGAAAATTACAAATCAATTTTTCATTCACGTTTAAAAGGAATTTTTTTCTCTTTTTCTCATTTTTTTTTATAAAGTTTTACCGAGGTGATATATTAAGTTGACACCTCGCCTCAAACCCTATTCTCGCCCTATCTCCTTAGATAGATTCAAACTCCCTTTGATTGCACCGATCTGACTCCTTCCAATAAAAAGTAAAATGGCGCCCATGTGCACAATGGTCCGTGAATTTCCTCTCTCCCATTTCCATGATGAGGAATCAAATTGTCAGCGAAGAGGGACGAGTCTTCTTCGGCCTTTTCCCCTCTTATTTTAAAAATATAAAAGAAAAGGGATAAATTTCAACCTTGTTTCATTTACTCAAAATGAAAATCGATTTATCGCTGTGATGGTTTTTTTTTTATTATTATAAATTTATCTATAAAATACATTTGCAGTTACCCCCTCTCCCCACTTTTCCCCCTCGTCTCGATTTATTTGAAATGAGACACATCACATTCCCGCGACTTTTTTTTATTCTTTGAATCGTGTGACATTTAATCAATAATATAAAGTAATTACAGAGCTACCGGTGATTCTCTTCCTTGTTTTTTACACTAGCCATCTGGTTATGAAGGGAACTCGCACAAATCGAAATATTTCATTCAATTTTTAATGTGTAATCATTTTAAATCGAGTTTAGAAAAAAGATGAGATTGAAAAAAAATAGAATCAAAGTAGCATAAGATAGAAGTAAAAAAAAAAAAAAAAACGAGGAAATCTTGCTTTGAAACTAAACACGTTTCTCCACTTTTCATACTTCAATTATTCATTAGCCATGTGATAGAATTTTTTTTTGACACATCAAGCCTCGACCGGAAAAATTTTTATTATGTCATTAATACTATATCAATTTTATTTTGGAATTTACACTTTTCAATATTAAGAGCGAATTGAAAAATTGTGCATGTTGCAGCTGGTTTTGTGTAGATCTTTATACTTTGCTTCTTACCATGCATCCAGTCACACAAGTTGCAGTAAACTCCAGCTGTCAGCACAAACTCCATTAGATTAACGTTGTAGAGGAAGGCGGACTACAATCTTCCTTCTCTCTTTGCCATTATAAAATACTGGTATTGAATTTTGGCTCTGCACCCATTTTTCTTTCAGTGTCAAGGTAGGGGTCGTTTGTACATCTCTAAATCCTTCCTCTGAGATACATGACACGAACAACAAAAATATAAAGAATAATAATAACAATAAAAAATGAAATAATAGTAATAATATAACGGATTGTGCTGTCATTTGAGCATGTTAAATCTCATGTATAATTAGTAGACTCTTTAAATATATAAAAGCTGGTAACAGGATTTGAAGAACGTACTAAAGTATGTTAATTATTAAAAGTTGTAAAGAGAAATCCATACAGAAGCAAACTCATTGTCATGAATCATAAATAACTTTTTAAGTTGAAATTACCATAGCTTAATTATTTTCAGCAATCTTATTGGTTGATTTAAATAGGAAAATTGAAATGTTTATTTTATTTAATCTTTTCTTTTCATTATTTTACATTTTAAGAGTGAAAAAAAATACATTTTTATAAATATTTTTTCTTTGTGTACATTTAAAAAGTTGAAATTAATTTACTTTGATCTATGAAAGGATTATTATCCACACTAATTAATCAAAATTGTAAAATAAGTCTGATCAGTTTTATTTGCCTGCCTCTTAAATTTACATAATTATCAAGTAATTTACTTTCAAATTTAGCTCAAACAGTGTGTGCCAATCATAAAAGGAATTCAATCTAAATTTTTATTGCCGTATTTTTAATTTTCTAAAATGTAAAAAGATATCTAAAGTAAATCTCACGACATTTTTATACTCTTTTATTTCTAGGAATTTGAGTTAATTGCCGACATTACATTTCTCACAAGTTACTCTTTAATCTTTCTTTATATACCCATTTCATAAAATTTTTTAATATCATTCTTAATACAACAACATTTGCCTGGGTGCCAATTTATTCGCTGCCTTTTATGGCATGCTACCATACACACGCGTGCTCCCTAGGGTGTCCAATTAAATTCACTTAATTCTCAACTTTTTTTTTAAATTTTTTATATTAATGTTACATGTGAGGCTGCTTTGAAATATGAACATTGGCATTATAATACAAAAACCTAACCGTATTTATGTGGCCAGAAGGAATATACTTGAAAATTGGTCTTCTCAAACGGAAAACTTGGTCAATAATTTGAAAAGCGAAGACAAGAGTCCGAATGTGTAGAAAACAAATAATGGGAAAACAAACTCAGCAGGAACTAATGAAGCCAAAGGCAGAATGTGGAAACAGCAGTATTTTTTTTCAAACTCGAACCACTAGCAGACATTACCCGCAGAGAGAAGCAATTAAGTGGCGCCTACTGCAGAAAAGCGATGACTTTTTGGCGCCAATTTGTTTTAAAGTATTCAAAGGATTGGATAAAAGGTGAAAAGGACATACGTCTCTGGTAGATATAAAAATTGTATGAACGACATATATTGCCATCACCTGCTTAAAGCGTGTGTGTGGATGTGACGGTGTGCAATTTTCTGTAGCCGCTGTCCCACGCATGGCTTCACACGTGCAGAGTATTGGAAGATCTTTCCTCTCTCTCACTCACATCCACCTTCACCGGGTTCCATTTATGAGAGCGTCACGCAAGATCTTTCCTATTTTTTTCTTTGATCGGATGTCAAGAAACATCATCTTCATGTATGGCCACAAGACCCTGTGTGCGGGTTTGTAGGAAGACAAAAGCATTGTGCGCATGAACAAAATAGTTGTAAGATCAAAGTGGCTGAAACTCAGTGTGGAATGTCACGGAATATCACGTGCTTAGTGAACGTTTTCAAGCCTTCGACATTTATGGAGACAAACGAATTGACGTTAAGAACTTTGTCTGTAAATGGGGCAACTTTTCCACACTAGATATAAACATAAAATAAAAAAGAAGTGACGAGAGAGGGAAATTAAACGGATCGTAAAAACTAAGCTGTGTACTATTGAAAATTTTAACTTATTTTATATTTATTTTTTATTTTCTTTCTTTACGTCAATGAGTTTTAGGAATGTTTAGAAAAGGAAATAAAATAAAAAAGCCGCGGGAAAGTGGCAGGAAAGGTGGCAGTTTCTAATTGCATTCAGTTATTGAAAAAATACAATAGTAAAGAAACCAAAGTTAGCCCGTATATGAGTCTTGATATTTGTAATAACTTTTAGCGCAGGGACTTATATCTGCAGTTTTGGTGGCAGCCCGCTCGGAAATGCTGGTTGTAAATTTCAATTTAGTGCCTGTGCCGGTGGGTTCAGTGATTTGTGAGGAACTGGGTGACATCCGAATCTTTTTCTTCGTTTCCCTCAACGCTTATCTGCGTGCAAAAAGCGAAAAAGATGTCACTCTGTCGTTACTAACGTATACGGTGATCCTGAAAATGAAAAGCTGGATAAAAATGGTGAATGAAGAGAAAACTGTTTTCCGCTTCTCTCTTTCGCATTTTTAATATAATCATCCGTAAACTTTACATGTACAAGTGGCAAAAGAGCGACAAAGATAAGATTTACTTGTAATTTATAATAAAAAAAATGTAAATTTGCCTTTTTTAATAAAAATATAAATTTAAACTCTTATATTCACGTTTACACAATTTTTTTCCTATTTCGTTTAGGCTTATATGAAATCAATTTCCAACTATAATGGCTTTGGTTATTGAATAAATTTAGGGCGTTGGAATACATCAAAGAGGTTGAACCACACCGACGGCATAAAATGCATTTTCACCATTTCGGTACACGTTCTCCATTTCAATTTCCGTTAATTTGTTGAATGATCCATCATTATTATAACCACAAGAGCTTATGTGTGTGTAATTAGAGAAACAAGAGCCAATCAACCGTGTGAATATTGACAGAAAGAATCTCCTTAGCTGAAATAAACCCACTTTGCGACTCAAGTTGAGTAAATTTGCGCTTGACGAAATTAATGGTAGACTCATATCTAACACGCCACACACGTTCTTCGCCAAATACTGATTGACTAAACCCTTTTGAGCCAAAAATGGGCAGCGCGCGAAGCGACTGTAAAGCAAATGAGAGTCCTGTTTGCTCAAGAGATTCCCGTCTTGCACTTGTGTTGTGTTGGCAAGCCGCAGTACAGGCGGTCAATTGTAAGCAGTTACAACACAACCAAACAGAATTTGTAACTCGTAATAGTAAATGAAACAAACGTCACCGATATAACACAATACAAAACAAAATATATCAACATTTAGTTCAGCTTTAAACAAGGTACATGCGCAGGTAAAAATTGAGCAGGAAGTGATAATCCAAGTTGGGTTTTTTCATAATCCAAAAGCTGTCAATAATTTAACACGAAAAAAAACAGCAACGTGTAATGGATCGAATCAGCAACCAGTTGCATCTGATAGTCGCTGACAAAATCGACCGTCTCTCTTTTTTTTGTTTTATTTTTTCATACTAATAGCTATAATTCATCGACTGCAACGTTCAAAAGAACAATAACCTTTGTTATCAATATTGCTAGTAATCGTACGAAGAATAAAATAAAAAAAAATTGTATGTGAAAATAGAGAGAAAAGAGAAAAATAACAACAACAAAGAAGAGAAGAAAAAAATAAAGAAAAGAAAACTAGAAAATAAGAAAAGTACCCATAATTCAATTGGTCCAACCCAAACTACCGCAGTCATCAGCAGAGTAGCTACAACGACAACAGGATGCGCCAACGATTTTGTCGAAAGGAAACAGGGAGGATTAAGGTGTAAAGAAGAGACAACTGACCTGTATGTATTGACGGCAGAATAGCAACAAAGACCACGAGGCTGGTGATCCAGCGCAGGCCCACCCACATTTGAGGCGGCCACGACGACGCCAATTCGCGCACTCAAACGGGCCGAGCAACGAGGTCCGATCTCCGCCCGCCAGCAGCCCTCATGCCGGCGGCCGGTGCTAGCTGCACGGGGAGGGCGATGGGAGCGCCCTTAACCCTCGTGCCAGCCAACACATTCTTTATATCAGTCCCGTGATAAGTTGGCGATGGAGGGCACCGAGAAGAGCACTGGGAATGGTACTCCTCGAGCTTGAATCTTTCCTCTGACGCGGTGTCTCTATCCCGCGTGCCTGGCAGAGCAGCAGCTGATCGATCGAGATCTGCCATTGTGTAGTATGGGGATGGTGGTCAGAGAAAGGGAAAATTAGCTCTGATGAGGTTTGAATGGGTTTGCTCTGAATTATGTTTAATCGTTTCGATAAGAAAAATGTTAAGATGATGAAGTGGTAATTATTCGATAAGAAAAAAAAGTTGGCGTGTAAGCACTCAACTTCAAGTTGGTGTTTTATATGCAGGTAACCCTGTAATAAAAATCGAGTCATCCTATTTCGAATTGATTTTTAGATGGCCCAAAACAGCTGATAGGACGGGCGTCGGTGTTCAATTTATTTTGAGATCAGTGGGTAAACGGATTCAGTGATGGAGTAGGTGAAAAGATTTTTCTTTTTCTTTTTCTCTCTCTCATTCGTTTCTTTTTTCGTCTTTTTTTCGGTAGCTTTTGCAATCATGTAAAGCAGCAACCAGTGGAGGGAAAAAATGGTTCACGTATACTAGCCACTTGTAAGAAAATGAGAGTTTGATGAGAGAAGGGAAGAGAGGAAAAGTGAATGTATAAGTGCTTTTAATTAGCTTTATTATTAATGTCTTTTGGGTGTGGATGTGGCGATTTGTGCAGTTGAGCTGTTGTTGTTGTTGACTTGGTTTGGCCTCTTATTGAATTTCATTTTGCTTAAAGTTGTGCTACGAGAATTGAACCCTACAATCCTGATATTCAATCACTGTCATCGCCAGAACTACCCGTTTTAAGGCGCTTTAACCTGTTTACAACGGATGATAGGCCTATCAACCTCCATTTACCTTGACGTTTTGAACGAGATTTCGTGCTCATCATTTCATAGCCAATGGGAAAACATGAAAGGGGGAAAAAATAGGAGATAAACGGAAAAAAGATAACGAAAAAAGATTTTTCGGGAAATAAAAAGATGGGGTATATATTATATACATGGTGACAAATGAACTTTTTTGTTTGTGTTTTACTTTGTTCATATTTTTTTAATAAAAAATTTATTTAGTTATAAAAGTAAAATAGAAAAGAAGAGTTGAGTGATTGGAGGAGTCAGCAGAGTCTTTTGTTTGAGTCGGAGAAACAAAAGACAAATGCATTCATCACACAAACCCTTGGGACACTAATGATATCTGAAACAAATGGCGAGAAAAGAAACTAATTTACTCCAAGCCTACTCTGTGTCGTCTTATCTTAAGCTACCGTTTAGCTTCACCCTACAGTCTAGATAAAGAGAGTTTAATAGGTGCTTTCCGCTCACTGGGCGGAAAGTGAACTGCAATTATCAATTTTGTCACTAGAGGCCACTACTTTTCTAATCTCGTATCTAGAAGAAGAGAAACAAAAGGAAAAGCTGCAAATATAAAATTAATGCTGGAATTTTTTATAATTCAATTTAGATTTCCTCGAAGAAAAGATGGAGTTGTTTAAATATTTTATTTTTTGGTGTTTGGTTATGCAGGCTGACCAAAAATTGCATGAATCATAGAATGATGTAATTCGGTCTAATGCATTTTGGTTTTTCCTCTAACTCAGCCAATTCTGGCTTCTATTTTTAATGCACGTTGCATTGTGTGAACTAGAATTCGAAGAGTATTTTGCTCAATTGATGTTTAAACTGGAGTAAGTGAGGTTCGCTGAATGCGACGTGTTACATTACATTACTCTGAAAATTTGGCGAAGATAAAAACTTGTTGACAAGAATCAAGAGAAAGGAAAAACAAGAAAACATTAAGGTATTAATAACCAGGTCTGTAATTCCATAAAATTGTTTTTTTCTTATTTAACCAAAAATAATCCTTAAATGTGTATGTACATTTTGTATAAATTTAAAAAATGGTAATCATTTTAAAAAAATGTACAAACTTTAAAGAGAAAATAAGTGAAATCTTGGAGAAATTATGAATTATTTAAAATACATATAATTTTGAGCTTTTATCTGTCGTTCAGATATTATCTGGGAAAATCAATTCTCTGTTAATCGAGCGTACGGTGCAAATTTTAAAAAATATTCAAAAAAATTTCCTTACCTTACAATTATTTTGTTACAGACAATGTTAATAGTTTAAATTCTTGTTAGAACTTATCTTGAATTTCACTGATACTTACTTCTGACCTATATAAAAATGCTAACACAAGTTCAATATTTCACCACTAGAAGCGCTTGCTGTACTCGGGACAAACAAAAACTTGTTGCGGAGCAGTTGGAAGAACAACTACAGCGAGTTGTGTCCCTCGAGACTAAAGAAGGATTATTCTATCGAAAGACATCTATAATGGGTACAAATACGATCAACTAAACATTTCGAGTTGTAAACATTAGCTAACAAATTCTGATGTAATAAGGTACGTAAAAACTTAACTACAACTTCCATAATAAACCCATAAAATCATTTTAATACGGTGGATGGTTCGTATAAACTTAGTAAATATTTTCTTAACAAATTCAAAAACAACTCATTATAAATATACCTAACGTTTTATTTTTCCCAAATTCTTGTTTCAACTTTCAAATCTGAGGATTAGGTCGAGTTCATTAAAGAATTTAGGAGAGAGCAAGAACGAAAAGTTCAACAGTGAGGAAAAATCATTTCCCCATCCCTGCCGAGAGAACTGAGTCAGGAGATCAAATTAGCTTAATTTAACAATCTTCACTAATTAATCAAAATAGCAACCCACCCTTCCTACGCATCAACCTTAATTTTTTTCGTCTTTTGAACCACCTAATTTAGCTTTTTAATTCCAGCAAGTTCAGCAAGTTGTAAATTAATTTAAAATTTGATTATTTTTAGCAAATTAAGCAAAAATTAGTTTAATTTTCAGACTGCTTTGTTGATTAGCAATTGTTTTGGGTTAGGTCAGCCAGTGACCTCTTCACCTTGGCGTCATGGCAACGAATGAGATGCTAGCGTCACTTAACCATTTCTTGGCCGAATGGCCTTGGTGGGGAAAATGGCTCGAAGCAATGGCTTTTACAGCGCCTTAGTTTGGCTAAGGAGGGTATAGATTCCTCTTCGCTTGTCCCTAGCTTAAGCTTTGTATTAAGAAGCAAGTTGGTCACTCGGGGGCCATGACTGAAAATGGGATTTAGCATTAATATGTTGAACAGGATTCATCGTTCCATGAAATAAATTTGATTAAATAAAAATGTAATTGTATTTGAATGAGTCAGAATCAAGAGTTATCATCAATTTATTTAAATTGTACTGCGTTTTGAAAAGAAAAGGAAAGGAAAAGAATCAAATGAAAGTGATTCATTTGATTTTTCTACGAACAGATCTTGAGTCGGAAATTAGGTATTGAGTGTGGTTTACTGATTAGAGCAATGAACTAATGAAAATTGTTTTTAACAAGTATGGGAGGGGTTAAAAGAATGACGTAGTTGAACCACACCTATGTTATTATTAAGGTAGCATTGAAATTATTGAATTTTTATTTTTCTTTTTAATTTTTACCTTGATAATCAATTTCAAGTAGCCAAAAATAAAACTCCCGCTCTGCTACTAACGTCGGGTGTGGCGGAATTTTTTTAGGCTTAAAAACGGTAGGTTAAAATAGGATTTAAAATTTGAAATGTAATATTTATTTTGTTGTTTGAATTGTTTGTACGATTAGATAAGATATAATGTGGTTTTACTTATTTGCTTTTATGTTTATATGATATCGGAATGTTTGTTATTTTTATTACAGTTTTTTTCATATTTATTTTACGACGAGCTTTGCATGACAGAGGTGTGGTATGTTGTTATAACAACGACGCAAGAGCAACTCGTTATGGATTTTAAGGTCAACGAGTAGGAGGAAACGTGTGCTTGGTACCTACAACTTCCTTTCGAATTCGGGGATATCTTGCAAGATCAGCTAGACCTTTGATTTGGGTCACGAATTTGACCCCTTGCCCTTGAGAAATTGGGCGTGGAGTGAAGAAAATGATGAGAAACTAGAAAACTCATCATCTAGTTTCGTTTCAAGGATGCTCAAACTCGAAATTCATTTGATGCCATTGCTTGTGTGACCTTAGTCAATATGTGTATGTGGAGCAAGGAGTGTAGATCCTGTTGAGTTTGAATAAGGACCAAGGACTCTTCTCCCTCTTTTTTTTCTGAACTTGACCCCAGACGTGAGGGAGGGGAAATAGTCGAAGTGAGGCGCGAATAAATGTTTTCTTCCTGTTGAATTAATGAAAAAGGGGAAGAACCGAAACATGATCGTGAATTTCATTTGATTTCAATCTTGTGTTAAGAGGTTCATGTTTCCTTAGCAGGATTTTTTTTCGCCTTCCTACATACCCAATAAGTTCCTTTTTGAGCCGGGTGTCAGTTACAATATATAAAAAAATAATAATAATAATATCAGAGTTTCGTTTTTTAAATATTAGTGGAATTTCTTTCATAAAATTAGTGTCAATATTATTTATTTCATCTTTATTATTTTAATTTATTTTATTTTATTTTATTTCTTTTTTTAGGATATCACATGCCCATTCCATTATCAAACCTGCATTTTCTACGTGTATGTTGAACGTCATTTCCCGGCATATCGCGATTATTACCAACATCCTGAGCTAAACTAGTATGTGTGGTCTCTCATGTGATCACAAACACATTCGGAAAACATCAATTTCAATTTGTGATATTTTTCAGTAACAAACAAGAATGACGCAGCAAGAGACAATATTGGTCGCCATGGTGATTGTCTCCATGGCTGCAGCGTCTCTAGCTTTGGAAGGGTCCAATATTTGCATGAGAACAGAAGTGTAAGTGATGAATTTTTTAGAGTTTGTTTATTTATTTATTTTTTATTTATTTTCTTTTATTTATTAAATTTTGATGACAATAAAATTGTTTTGTTGGGGTCAGTATCGAATTTAGTGACCATTTAAAGAAAGGATCAGTTTCGATAAATAATTGAATTGTCGTGTCAACCTCTAATCTCATTTAGGGTCAGTGAACTGAAGCAAGCAAGGAAATTCGGTGGATGATATTGGAATGAGAGACCCTGGGTTGGGTTGACTGAAAGTAATAATGATAATGTGTACTTACTTAGTAACTAATTGTACTCATGGGCTCGGCGCCATAAGATTAATTGAATGGCTTGCAGGATGCAGTTGTGATTCACCAAACTACTTATATAAAAAATTGTTTTATATTTTTGTGCGATTTTTGTAAATGACAATAAAATCCGTGTCGTTTCACATGACTGACTACAAATCCGGTAAATAACCGATGAATGATAAATAATTAAAGAAATTAAAATTAATTCTAATGTATCTGAAAATGATTATTTAAAAAAAAATTTAGAAAAAATTGATTTTAAATAATTTATAATTTTTTATTTGATAAATTTTATAGTTTATAAAATTTAATTACATTGAAATGATATAATTAATTTTTTTTTAATATTTATTTCTTACAGGGTCCAGGAACCGGTTAAAGAAGCTTATATGAAACCATATCAAGTAAGGACTTATACTTGGTGTTTGGCCATTCCACCTCGTTGTTCTCGATACAAGTGAGTGATGAGACACTTTGACCGAACGACCTCCACTTTACTTCCCCCTCAATAGATTTACTTTAATTTATCGAAATTACATCATTGTTATATGTTCCATTACGTTTTATTTATGTTTATTTTCTATTTTATTTCAGGGTTGCATATACAACTGCATATAGGACGGTGAATAAACCTAAAAACAAAACTGTTGAGACTTGTTGTAAAGGTTACACAGAAAAGGAAGGCCTTTGTTTTCGTACGTACTTAATTAAGTCATTGTTATTTAAGTATTTAAGTTATCATTAATTTTTCAGCTGTTTGTAATCAAACTTGTATTCACGGTGTTTGTTCCGGTCCTAATAAATGTAAATGCCATGCAGGTTATGGTGGTTCAGTATGCAGTGTTTGTAAGTGGTTTCAATTAGTTTTTTAAAATTAGATTAGATTTTCTAATCGCTTTTTAATTACTTCATTTTTTTTTATTTGTAAACTTCCTGTCCTTATGCGACTTCCTTTTTATATAATTTAATTATTGCAGCTTGTCCAGATGGGAAATGGGGATTTGGCTGTGATGAGCATTGCCCTTGCAAAAATGGAGCCAAATGTGATCCTTTCGATGGACACTGTACTTGTTCTCCAGGTGTGTTTATTTTAACTTTTTTATTTGTTGCTCTTATTGTAATAATAACACAATTTGTTAATAAAACAATTTGTTATAATTATCATTGTTTGAAATTTTTGTTTGTTTTTTTTTTTTTGAATGCATAACAGCATCCATAAAATAATATTTACATTTTCTTTTTAGGTTGGAGAGGTGAAAAATGCACCGAACCTTGTCTTAATGGTTACTATGGCGACAGTTGTAAAGAAAAGTGCAGATGCAAGAATAATGGAATTTGTAATCATATTAGTGGTGCGTGCAAATGCGCACCTGGATTCAAAGGCCCATTGTAAGTTGTTTTTGTTTTTATTTTTTATTATCGGTAAATATTTTCTAAAATAAAGTTATTCTAAAATTTATCAGATGTGGAGAGAATTGTCCAGAAGGAACTCATGGCGAAGAATGTAAATCTAAATGCACTTGCCAAAATGGTGGAACTTGTGATCATATAACTGGCAGGTGTTTTTGCCCACCTGGTTGGACGGTGAGATAAAATACGATCATTAAATGATTAATTAGTGTTTAATGATGATTTATTTAATAGGGTGAAGTATGTGCGAATCCATGTCCTATAGGAACGTTTGGAGATAACTGCACTAAAATTTGTGATTGCTACAGCAATGCTCCTTGTCATCATATCAGTGGCACATGCATGTGCCAACCTGGTTATCGTGGTGACAAAGTAAATATTTATTTATTTATTTTATCTTATTTAGTTACGGACTTAGAAATTTACAATTTGTTTAGTGTCAAGAAATTTGTCCGCCAGGAACTTTTGGTGCCAATTGTTTTGGAGTTTGCAATTGTAGTAATCACGGTACTTGCTCACCAGTAAACGGTGCTTGTATGTGTGACAATGGTTTTATTGGTGAATTCTGTCAAGACAGAGGTATTAAATTTAAAAATAATAATGTAAATTACAGGTACTGATGTTTGATTTAAATATAGCTTGTCCAGAGTGTACATATGGACCACCTGCTTGCGATAAAAAATGCGCTTGCGTTACAGAAAATACAGTTTCGTAAGTGAAATCAGCACAATTTGATTATTTTACAATAGTAAGATAAATTTTTTATTTTAGTTGTCATCCAAAGACTGGGCACTGTGAATGTAAAGCTGGATGGAATGGAGACATTTGTGCACGACCATGTCCAATTTATACATTTGGTTACAAATGTCATGCAACCTGTGACTGTCAAAATTATGCTTATTGTAACTCTATTAATGGATCATGCGATTGTTCTCCGGGTTATATTGGAGAAAAGTGTGAATTAAAGTGCCCTGTTGGCAAATATGGACACAAGTGTCAACAGACATGTTTTTGTCAAAATAATGCATCATGTACTCACGAGGAAGGCAGGTGTATGTGTTTACCAGGTAAAATTAATTTATTTTGAGTTAATCAGGTGAATTTAATTTGCTAATAACAATTTAACAATCTAAGGATGGCAAGGAATGGCTTGCGACTTGCCCTGCAATAAGGGACAATATGGAAAAAGCTGCAAACAGTTGTGTAAATGTGCTAATGGAGGTGCTTGTCATCACATCACTGGTCAATGCACTTGTGCGCCTGGATTTTCTGGAGAATATTGTGATAAATCATGCCAGCCCAAAACATTTGGTATGGGATGTAATCAACAATGCTCGTGTGATTCAACAAACACAGTTTTTTGTGATTCTGTTAATGGTTCTTGTAACTGCAAACCTGGATGGAAAGGTGAATAGCATTTAAATGTGTTTTTATTGGAAATATCATTGACCTTTTTATGAATTAACAGGTGTTAAATGCGAAACACAATGCGATCGAGGCTTTTTTGGGAAAGATTGCAAGAGAGATTGTAATTGTAAGAATGATGCATCTTGTGATCCTGTCACAGGGAAGTGTAATTGCCGTAGTGGATGGACTGGAACAAATTGTGAAAAAAGTAATAATGAAAAAATTATAAAATGTTTCATTTAACGATATTAATTACTTTTTTAAATATAGAATGCCCTCCTGGTACTTACGGCCAAGACTGTGCTGAAACTTGTCCAAAATGTCCGAACTCAGATGGAGCTTGTGATCACGTAACTGGAAGTTGTAGTTGTGAACCTGGTTTTACTGGAATTAATTGTGATGAAGCTTGTCGAAAAGATACATGGGGCTTGAATTGCACCAATAAATGCATTTGTAATCCTAAGGGTGAATGCAATCCTAAAACAGGAGAATGTACATGTCTTCCAGGATGGACTGGCAGCGATTGTAGTCATCGTAAGGCTATTATTAATAATTTAATCTTCTTGACATTTATATTATCCGTTTTTCATTATTTTAGCTTGTCCGACTGGCACCTTCGGTTTTAAATGTTCACAAACTTGTAAATGCACAAACGGTGGAAGTTGCCGACCATCTGATGGAGAATGTCGTTGTCCTCCAGGCTGGATCGGACCGCATTGTTCTGAAGGTAAAAAAAAAATTGATATTAAAATGGATTTCGTAAATGATCTTTTTTTTTAAATTAAATGTTTATCTTTAGTGTGCCCTGAAGGACTCTTCGGAGATCACTGTATGAACGCTTGCGACTGTAAAAGTGCTGACTCAATATGTGATCCTTCTTTAGGATGCATTGACAAACATGCAGTTGCAGGACAGAAATGTGTTGTAACTCGTAAGAAACGTAATTAATTATTATTATCGTTGAAGTTTAAACTTGAGAATTTAAAAATTTAAAAATTTAAAATTTAAAAATTATTTTTTTTTACAGCCGTTGTAGAAATCGATAACAGAATTGATGAAGAAGACAGAATCGGTCTTCAGTCTGGATCGATTTCTGAAGCACATTCAGTTCCTGAAGCCGATACTACTGTAACATCTATGATTATTGGCTTTGTCGTTGCTATTATAGCATTAGTTTGTCTTATACTATTGATAATATTTTTACTACGCCGCAATAGGCGACTGAAGGAAGAACTTAATTACGTGCAGTAAGTATAAAAAATTTTAATGTTACTATATGTATGAAATATGATATAAACATTTTTATTTTAGTTATGTAGCAGAACCACGGGATAGCGTAGGTAAGAGTAAAATAATTTATTCTGTTCATTTAAAACAAACTTAATGATTTAAAATTTTATTTTTAGATAATTCTCATTTTGATAATTTAATTTATACGTACAATTCAACGGGGCAGACTAGTGTGCCTTTAAATAACGTCTACCCTAGCACAAATGTTAAACAAATACATAATAAGATAGGTACTCCATCTTTAAAAAATACAGAAAAAGCCAAATTAGCTCAATTTGAAGACGATGGAGACAGTGAGAGAGGTAAGTTTGCCTTTCACTTGAGTTGACTGTTTTAACTCACTTTTATTAGTATTGCACTTGCATTGCTATTAGAAATCCTAATTTAGGCTAAGGTTTAACGAGGTTCTTGTTTTTCTATCAGTTTCTACGTCAAAAGCTATCTACGCAAATGTAGAGGGTATCGATAATGTAGTTTGTAGGGAGGTGGACAGCTTAACTGGGTGTGATGATGGTGAGTGTTAATTAAACTAATAACATATGGTGTAGGACTAAGTGCTTTTTTGTTCGTGGCTGAGTTGTAATTAATAGATGTTTATTAAAAAAGTTAGTCTAATCTATATGAATGTGATGAATGGGGTTCTCTTAATACTTTTGTAATAACTAAACACTAATTACTAGTTATTTATTGTCATTATTTATTATATGTTGAATAAAATATTTTATTTTTAATAGGAGCTGTGGGAGGAATTACTTATGACGAACCAAAGCATAAATTTCAAGAAGTAGAGCGTAATCCTAATTTATATCATAGTATCGAAGAACTTAAAGTACCAGATAAAAAGGCCAATGAACATCTTTACGATGAAGTGAAAACCAAAAAACCTGATGGTAAGTAAACATTTTTATGAAAGTCTTATCGTAAATTTTAAAATGAAATGTTATTTTTTTAAAGGTCAAGAAAAAGAACCATACGATCATCTTCAACACCAAAGGCCAGGCTCTGAAATGAAACCTCATTATCATAGAATGGATAGTTCAAAAGCATCATCCAAGTCTCCTAGAAATAAGCACAATTAAAACTCGACGTTTTTATAGGATTTTATAGGAATTATATTTTTATCGATCATGAAGAATTAAATTGAATTTTTATAAATGTTTAAAGTGAAAGATAAAGCACATTACAATGGATTATTTGAATTTTGTTGTCATAAAGTTGAGTTAAATGTTTAATTTTTTTTAAATATTTCTTATAACGAAGTGGGACCACATTTTTATTGAATTTGATGAATTTATTACCGTTTAAGTTTAAATTTGTATATATGTAGAGTGATAAGTATTCGTTAAATTTTTTAAATAAATTTCTTCAGTTGTATCAATGATTTAAAATGAAATATAAAATAGGTTTTAAAATTTTTGTAGTTTAAAGTAAATAAAAGTTGGCAACAGCCGATATTTTTTTTCTTTTCTATTGTTATGATGTCTGGTTACAACTTGATGCGGGTTGCTGTCTATCACATCTAGCGCGCAAATTTTAAAATCTGTTGAACGTTAGATGCATTAGTTGGTAAGTTGGTGAGCTAAACTTTAATCGGTAAAATGATTTAGCTGATGTATTAAATTTAATGTGTCTTACTGAAATCTTAATTATCAGGTCTTTGTAATGCAGCTTAAATATTTATTTTGATACCAGTTAGTTGTTTTTTAATATTACCATGTAAAACTAAAAAAACAGTGTAAAGATACAAGCTGTTTGGGATTCCTAAAATTTTCCAAGTTTATTAACAATGGATGTTTGGTCATTATGACCAAATGTACATTTACCAAGCGAACCAGTACTTATATTTTTTGAATCCCACCAATAGAGATGCTGTTTAGCTCTCATTAAAAAAATAATAATAATAAATCTTAAGAAAATTCAAAATGATTAAACAATATAACTTACAATAAAAACTCTTATTTAGGTGCGGTTTTACTTTGATTTTGCAGTCGAATCATCTAGAATTTTATAAATTCGCCACTAGCAGTTTAGTCGCGATTATTACCCCTTCTATATTACGCTTCATCCTAGCCTGTGAAAGATCTTGTTATAAATTTCTCACGCTAGGTTAAGTAAAAAGAAATATATATTTTTTTATTTGATTATTTGTTTCACACTAGCAGAAATGCTAATGTAAAAAGTAATAGATTTCAAATTAGGTAAAGTTGTAACAACGTCCAAGTTTCATTTTTTCAGTGTTTTTGATAATGGACAACACTCGAGCAAAGTATAAATTTCTACCTTGGTTGTATTCTGAAGAAAGTTCGTCACTAGATGGAAATCAAGATTTCAATCATTTTCTCAATGAAACTAATGATGTCTACAATTGTCAAAGTGACTTTTCAGATAATTTTTTGGAAATCGGTATTTTGCCTGAAGAAAGTTGCACGGATACGTTGGTAGAGGTAAATAAATTTGCTCACGTTTTCTGATTATTAATTTTAATTTTACAATATTATTTCTTAAGACTTGGAATAGAAACGACTTACCTACAGTAGAGTCATCGTACTCGTGTACATCATTCATAAATAAAGACCTAGGAATCACGGCTAATGAATTATTTAATAACGAGTCAAAACCATGTTCTAGCTTGAGTAAGCAATGAAATTTCAAATTTGAATAATTACTGACGAAATTTTGTTACACTTTAGTTTCTAGTTGTGATAATGAGACACCTCCAAATTGTACATCTTGGCTACAAGAAAATGTAAATATTTCTGACATAATAAAATCAGGGATTTTGCCATTTGATGAAGAAAAATACACGCAAGAGAAAACTGTTACAATTCAAAACAAAGTTAAAGTGCAAGTGCAAGAAAATATTGTTGAAAATGAAAGTAAAAGCCTATCCTGTACAAAGACGTCAGGAGAGGAAGAAAACATATTGGCAGCACAATCGAATTCTACCATGATTCAGGAAAACAAATTCGTTGATAGGCCGAAGGAAACACTTACCGAAGAACATACTTTGGCGTTAAACCAACGTTCAGAATCTTTTACTTTTGCAGTCTGGGCTTTAAACAATCTTCTACCGGAACGTAAAGAATTTAGTGAAACAGACATGGTAAAATAAATGAAAAATTTAATTACTTTTCATATTATACACCTATATCTCGCTATACAGCATTTCGCTATAATGGCCTTTTTTAATTATGGCACTTTTTTGATTTATGGCTAGTGATGCTTTCCCAAAATTTATTAATCGGTTCTTAGTGAAATATTTCTCTAACATGAAAACCACTTTTATTTATTTATTAATTCCAAAAAAAAACAGAAAATTGTTTGGATAGAACGAAAACTTTGTATAACTAAAGAAAAAAATCATAAAATTTCATAGTTTCATTTTTTAGAACTAGTTGTTTAACTAGTTCTGAAACTAGTTCCGATTTCAGAGGTTAGTTAAATAACTAACTTGAAACTAATTCCAATTTTTTTGCAAAAAAAACATTACAAAATTAAATTTTTTAATTAATAGTCGGTTCGCACGAACTATGACATTTACACCAAACGGTTGGTAGAACCGGTAGGAAAGCATCACTGTATACGGCCCACAATTTTAGTTATACGGTCAAAAAATGCTATATACACAATGATTAGTTATGTGGCTTTTCACTTAATGGCCAACTTTTTCAACGTATCTAGGCTGTAAAACAAGGTATGGGTTTAATAAAAATTAATGCTTTGCAGGGAAGTATTCTCCATGCAACTGCAGATTACATAGAAGCACTTCGCGCTGAAATAAACACTTACCTTCGTCAATTAGGAATGGAAGAAGAATTATTTTGGAACGATTTGGAAAGTGTTTATCAGGAGCAGCAGCAACAACAAAAAGAAAAACAAAATGAAACTGTTAAAAAAGAAGGTCACTTGATATTTAATACTATGCTTATTTATACTTTTATTATTTTTATATGCACATATACAGTCCTCAAGTTATGAAATTCCATACTTACGAACCAATATGTACATAAACATGCCTAAAAAGTATAAATCAGACACAAGTGTATTAAAAAAAAAGTGTATAAATCAGACACAAGTGCTGATGTATTAAAAAAGGAAAACTATCACTATTGAACAAAAATTTGGCATAGTAAAGTGATAGGTAAGTAGTGAAATGCCATCAAACATTGGAAAAGCAGTTCTATGATAGACAATTTTAAGGGACAAAGCATGACGGAACATGAAAAAGCTGCGTGTTGAAATCTACAATTATTACTAAAGTACTTTATTGGAAGGGAATCTTCTATTCAAAGGTCCATTCATGCCTATTTTAAGGGTGTATTGACTTTTATGTACAAATCTGAGTTTATGGACAACTGAAAGTATAACTAGTCCGTAACTGGGGGACTGCATGCTGAGATATAAAAAAAAATAAAAATACAGAGTACACATAATGTATTTATGTTATGTATATACAGAGTCGACAGAAGTCAAGAGACCTCCAAATGCCTTTATACGATTTTCAGCAGAATTTCGTAAATTAGTTGCTAAAGATTTTCCCAACAGGAGCAATAGAGATATTTCACAAATGTTAGGAGCTATTTGGCGAAGAATGCGTCAAGAGGAAAAAGCACCATTCGTGTATGTAACTAATTATTTTTATAAATTTTTTATATTTTATTAATTTATAATTAATTTTTTTATATATTTATAAATAGCAAACAGTTTTATGCCGAGTTGCAACAAACCCGACGTGATCACCCTGACTGGAATTATGCTGGCAGAAATAGTTCACGAATAGAAGTAAACTTAGGTGATGTGCAACCAGACCGATTACGACCTCGTAATCCAGCTCGCAGCGTGCATTACAAAGAACTGGTAAAAATATATCATTAAAAACAATTATTCAAAAAACAATTTTTTCAAATCAAAGTTTTTACTTCAGCACCGAAGACATACGACAAGATATAAAAATAAAAAACCAAAGATGTGTTGTGACAATTGGGTACAGTGTGATTCGTGTAACAAATGGCGGAAAATGCCCGTTACTTATACATTAGAACTACCAGAGAAATGGTATGTTAAATAAATTAGTTAACAAAAAACATTATTTTTATATAGCTTGTTTACAGGACTTGTTCTATGAATCCTGATCGAAGACGAAATAATTGTGACATTGAAGAAGAATGTTAAAAAAAATCAACATTTGATAATGTCAATATGCAAATTTTATTCAGGTCGTATTTATGTAATTATGTAATTTATGTAATTACATTATTGCTTCGTACTTATTCCAAACTTTTAGTATGTTAATATGATTCTATTTTTCATTTTGTTTTGCTTTTTTAAATTTTTTGAGACCAGCAAAGGATTCTTCTTGTTTTTGTAACCGTTTGAGCTTGGCATTCATTCCATGACCATGTCTCGCTGCTCTAAAACGAAAGAGCAGATTTTTAATGTAAAAAAATACTCATACTTAATTTTTCTTACTTGTGTGCTGTTCGGCCACCACATTTTTTAAAAATATCATCGTTCAAACTGTAATTAAGTAGCATTAATTTTCTTAAATAAAATAAAGTTAAAAAAAATAATGTAGCCTACATTAAATTGAAATTCCGAGAATTATGTGGGTTTGTGGAGGTATCATCACATTCATCGCCTGATTTAGAAACATTGCTAACTTCACAATAATTATGCATGGTTTCGCACTATAAATGAACAAAATCATTTAAGAAAATTTTAAAATTCAAATTTTCCAGGATGCTAGAAAAATTTTAGTTTTAAAACAAATCAGCTAACTGATTTATTGTGAAATTTCAAATGTCCACTAGCATGCGAGTTTTGCTTTAGTGAGTCGGCTTCGATTAGCCGAAAAAAACCATGTGTTACTATACATACTTTGACAAACATTTTATACGGGGACGATTTACTTTCTGCATTGGAAAATTTTCGTTTTTTATGC
Source organism: Geophilus carpophagus (assembly GCA_034687075.1). Taxonomy (NCBI): domain Eukaryota; kingdom Metazoa; phylum Arthropoda; class Chilopoda; order Geophilomorpha; family Geophilidae; genus Geophilus; species Geophilus carpophagus. The sequence continues at coordinate 30,168 of JAQFZN010000243.1, forward strand.
TCTGAAATGTCATCTAAACTTTTAATAGATACGTCATTCTGAAATCAAGATAGAAGAAAGTAAGTGAAGTTAACTTGAAAATAATATTTATTTTATTTTAATTAATAAACTATATCAAAGCTGGGTTGAATCATACATCAGCATTATTTACTATGATGTTGCTAGCAGCCTGATTAAATATTTGATCCCACCAAAAACACTTATATTCCAATCCACTGTCGTGACCGATCTAAAAAATAAATAAATTCAATATTTATATTGTTGCCATTACACGATTTTACTTCAAACATACTCCATGTTTATTAAATTTTAACTTTGTTTTAATCGCTGAAGCTATACCGGTTCCATGTTTTCCTAATCCTTTGCCTAAAATAAAAATAAAATATAAAGTTCGTTTATAAGATTATTTATTTAAAAAAGGGGGTGTAAAAGCGAACGTATACCTTCCTTCCATCCGTATTTTATTAATTGTGCACGTGCGAACTCAGACGAAGCTGCCATGTCACCGGAAACATAAAGTCAGCTGAGACAGCAATGTATTTTCGCAAAATACAATCATTTAATCTCATAACCACCATTCCGTATTAGAAATAATGTTCAAGGTATTTTCGGTGTTTGTTTTTTTAAAATCATTTGTGCATTAAGAATGTTTGAATATTTAGTAAAATTGCTGACTGTTTATGATGGGCATCGTTCTTCGCCTAGTCTATTTTTAACACTTCCTTCAACCATGCTGACCGTGAGAAATATGGTGGCAACACTTTGATTTGTTTTATCACGTTCGGCAATAATCGAGGAATACGAGTTCAAAAAAAATTAAACAGGGTAGCCTAAAATTTCTAGTGGACAATGTTTGGGTTAGGGTCTGTCCAAAATCAGGTAAAATTCGATTCGATCACTTGTCATAATGATGATGCAAAATCGTGGAACGTGAGTTCAATGTCTGTGTCTTTGAATAGGTTTCATTACCCTTAACACACATAGCATCTGCTTTTACAAATGTACGTGGACGTGTTCCAGCAACTAGCAGACAACCTAGAATTTATAAGAAACCTAAGACTGATGCAATATCATCAACATCTACGTGCGCAGAAAGTCTTAACGAGGTAAAAATAAAAAAATAAAAATTATTAATTTTATTTAATTTCCATTTTTTTATTAGGCAGCGGAAAATTTCACAGAATTGCAATCGTTTTTATTAACTCCATTTGTAAATAATGATCCACACATTATCTGCCCGTACACGTACCTCGCACATGTTCGGAAAAATAGTACACGTGATGCCCTTTGGAAAACTTGTCATATTTCAACAGACACATTTTTTGAAAATATAAATGGATTTCCTCGAGATATTTTAAATCGTTCATATTCGTCTATCCCCTTGGATAATCATCTGTTAGCCCCATGCAAATCATTTTTGTTAGTTAACAACATACATTTAGGTTAGAAAGCATTTACTGTTGAAATAACGCGAGTATTTCATTTTTATTTTCCTTTTTTTCGTAGATCAGAGACGTTACTTTCGAACTCGCCACAGTAACACAAGTGGACTCGGTAGAAGTATTTACAACGATGCCAACCGGTCATTCATGCAACGTTTATTCGGATTTCGTCTTGTTCGTGATGGAAAAGAAAAACAAAAACTATTTGCTGAAGCTGAGAGGAGTGATAAGTTAAAAGCACTTTTATCAGACACCAATTTGACTAAGGATGAACAACAAAAGATCAAGGTGAATGCCTTATCACTTGAAACCAAGCTGAAGGTTATTTCTAGGCGGCCATGAAATGAAATATTTATAGCTGTGTTACTGAGCAAAAATTTATTTCTTTTATTATTATTTACTTGCAGATAGCTTTTGCAGAAGGCTATCTATCTTCAGACGGTAAAAGTCGGCCAGGAACAAAATTGAGGATTTTTAACATATTTCGAGATTTAATGGGAATAGTGTTAATTATAGCAATTTTATTTACATTTATGGGTACATACAAATTTATATATTTAAATCAACGTTTATATACATATATACAATTTATATTTTAAAGGTGGTTCATTTAGAGTACAAATTGGAGGCTCGAATGAAGTGCATCCAGAAGAAATTAATGTCACTTTTGGTGATGTTAAAGGGGTTAGTATACATAATACACAATACTCTATTTTTAATTTTACAGTATTTTTTTTAAGTTATTTGTAATTTATAGGTCGATGAAGCTAAGCAAGAATTACTAGAAATAGTAGAATTTTTAAAGAATCCAGAAAAATTTTCAGTTTTAGGTGGCAAGTTACCAAAAGGTAGAAACGTTAAAAAAATAAAATAATATAGAAACTGCATTTGTAATTTTTTTTATTTATTGTAGGCGTTTTGTTAGTCGGCCCTCCTGGAACAGGTAAAACTCTCTTAGCACGAGCAGTTGCTGGGGAAGCTGGAGTTCCATTTTTTCATGCTGCTGGACCTGAATTTGATGAGATTCTTGTTGGTCAAGGAGCAAGACGTGTTCGAGATCTGTTTAGTATGTATTTGTTATTGATTTAAACTTTATTTTAATTTAATATTTTATTCCTCTTTTTCTTGCAGGTACTGCCAAAAGTCGGGCACCGTGTGTAGTTTTTATTGATGAAATTGATTCAGTAGGAGCTAAACGAACGAATTCAGTGTTACATCCATATGCCAACCAAACTATTAATCAATTATTATCGGAAATGGATGGGTGAGATTATAGATAACTGATTTACGATGTCAATACTAATATAATTACTCTCTTAATTAATAAAAGGTTTAGACAAAATGAAGGCGTTATTGTATTAGGCGCAACAAATCGTCGGGAAGATTTAGACAAGTATAACTAAATAACATTAAAAAACAAACATAACAAAATTAAAAACATTAAACTTTTAGAGCTTTATTACGTCCTGGTCGTTTTGATGTTGAGGTGCAGGTTCCACCACCTGATCTTCAGGGAAGAAAAGAAATTTTACAGTTATATTTAAGTAAAGTTAAAACTGGTCCAGGTAAGAAAAAATAAATATTCTACAAATACTTTTGATAATGAAACGTAATACCACGTTAAATTGGGCAATATAGATGTTGATGTTGAAGTATTGGCCAGAGGCACAACTGGGTTTACTGGCGCTGACATCGAAAATTTGGTTAATCAAGCTGCTGTAAGGGCAGCAATTGACGAAGCGTCAATGGTTTCAATGAAATATTTAGAAAATTCAAGAGATAAAGTGCTGATGGGTAATAATAATAATTACAAAAAAATATCACAAATTTTTATTTTTATTTTTCTTACTACAATTTGTAGGTCCAGAACGCAGGTCAAGAATTCCTGATGATGAAGCCAATACAATTACAGCTTACCACGAGGGTGGTCATGCCTTGGTTGCTTACTATACAAAAGATGCACAACCATTGCATAAAGTAACCATTGTACCTAGAGGGCCGTCTCTTGGACATGTAAACAAACAAACTAAAATATTTTATTAAACAGTGCTTAAACGTTTATTGAATTTTCAGACGGCGTATATACCTGAAAAAGAACGATATCACGTGACAAAATCTCAAATGATGGCTACTTTGGATACATTAATGGGTGGCAGAGCAGCTGAAGAACTGATATTTGGACCGGATAAAATTACGTCAGGGGCCTCAAGTGATTTAAAACAGGCTACTGCGTTAGCGATTAATATGGTTAAGGAGTGGGGAATGTCAGAAAAGGTTAAAATTTGATGAATGGCGTTGTTTTGTTTTTTCATACTAATGCGACTACTTGTATTTTCAATCCAGGTTGGAGTTCGCACGTTTGAAGATAATCCGAATTCTTTAGTAGTAGTAAATGAAATTGGCGTGTCGACAACCGAATCAATTGATTCGGAAATTAAACGTTTGCTTACAGTATGGCTGAATTATTTTAAAATTGTGAAGTCGTTAACATTAAATTTATTTTTCTTTAGGATTCATACGAAAGAGCCAGGCAAATTCTTAAGATTCATTCCAGAGAGCACAAGATGCTTGCTGAAGCACTTTTAAAATACGAAACTTTAGATGCCGACGACATCAAGGCAATATTAGGAAAAAAGGATAAGGACAGAAGAGAATTACCATCCTTAAATCCTTTGAACTCCCTAAAAAATTAATAATTCTATCATTTGAATAAGTTCGTTAATTGTTGTGTGTTATTAATTGCGCATAAAATGGCTACCCGCTAAAAAATGTTTAAATTTTGACAAATTGGACGAGTTTAAAAAATTTTTGAAGTGTTAATATGTTTCGCCACCTAAAATTTTAGATATTTCATAAAATTAAATTTATTCAACATTTTTGGGTTAGCATTATTTTCAAAAAAAATAATATCTTTCACTCATTGCTTCATGATTACAGAAAACAACAAACCTTACGATACAGCAAATTTACGAAATTCAAACTAGAATTCTATCATTCATTCCTAAATCTACAAAAATTATTTAATCCTATTTAAAACTATATCAGGAAGAACATTCAATGCTCTTCGTTCTATACAATCGTATAAATTATTAGCTAATCTTTTAGCCTCTTTACAATGCGTTTCTGCTAGATATTTTGTTTGCTGTATCCCATTACTCTGGTAAATATAAATAAAATATTAAAAGTAGTCAGCATTATTATTATTATATTAGTTACAGTACCTGCGAAACAGCTTCTAAGGCTCTTTCTACATCTCCCGCCTCAGAAAATCTTCGCATAATCATTGCATTTAATTCTGGAAACTTTGAAATTATATTAAACGTTAGGACATTAATACTCGTTCTGGATCTTCAAATATAATTACTTTTTCACATGCGAAGAGAACCGGTGCAGTTGCTAAACCCAATTTTAAGTCAACAGCTGCAGGTTTACCTAAAACTGCAGAAGTTGATTCGAAGTCTAATGCATCATCTATTAATTGAAAGGCAATGCCAATATTTTTTCCATATTCGAATGCTATTTGTTGTAGATTAGCATCAGCAGCACCAAGGACAGCAGTCTAAAATGAGATTTGCATAATTTATATTATTAAAATTATAAAATTTCCTAATTATTATTATTAAATTAGTACCGCTTTACAGCTATGTGCTATTAAACTGGCAGTCTTTTTAAAGTTTTTGTACAGGTAATGAGTAAATCTGTCATTTTCTCTTTCTTTAGCACCTAATTGCATTAATTCACCTTGCACTAAGTCCATTAATATCTTTAAAGGAAAAATACAGTTTAGCATAAGGTTATACATTATTAATACTTAATATTTACTTCTGCAAATATGGCAGTGACATCATTATTTCTAATTCTCGCAACCATTTCTGCAGCTGATGATAAAATATAATCTCCTCCTATTATTGCCTACATCCAATAGAATTTGAAATATTTTCGCAATAAATTTATTTTCATCTTCATACTTTTCGTTGACCCCAAAGCGTATTTATACTCGCTTTTCCTCTTCTTGTATTCGATTTATCAATCACATCGTCGTGAACCAATGTGGCCGTATGCACCATTTCACACACCATTGCTAATTGGCGTTGAGCTGAAAGTAGCTGACTGCAAAATAAGATGATGGTGTCAGATAGAGTTATTATTTTATTCATTTCAAAATACTTTTTACTCGGATTGATACTGGTATTCAATGCTCGTGCCATCAAAATTACGGTAGTGGGACGAATAAATTTGCCATGACCATCGAAATAATATTCAGCAAGAACTTTTAATTCTGGCTGACGAGCATTTAATTCCTGTAAAATCTCTTAATGAAACAAAAAAAAAGTTTAATTTGCAGCGCTTTAACGACCATACCTTCCGAATGTCCGGAATTAATGTAGCTAAATCATCTCTAGCTACATAAAAAGGATCGGTCACGTCTTTAGGAGAGGGGAGTTCATAGTCTTTGGTTTGTCGCGTGGTCCAACGTACGGTTTGTGCATTGCGAGTTAAATGTGGTTTAAATTTAGGATTAAAATCAAGATCTCTACCTTTCCGATGAGAACTTAATTGCACTTGGTAAGTTGATACGCAAGCTTGTATTGAAAAGTGCTTTTTAAAAATTAAGCTCGTTCGAAAATGCCGCAAATTTGGTCTAAGCGAGCAGATGAACACCGCAAAGGAAGCGGCCATTTGTAAATTAAAGATGGTAGAGTAAACGGGAACGAACAGACAGGTGGGACATCTTTTGCTGTTATAAATATAAGGTAAAATAAATGAAGAAATGGATAAAAAGTAAATAACACATTGTATATTCAATTCAATACGATAGTTTCAGTTTAAAGTCGACTCAGACTGATTACATGAATGTTATGACATACCGGAACAGACGTAAAGTTATTTGTTGAACGGAGTCAATCTATAAAATTGTTTATATTTATAGTTTAAATATTATCAATTTAATATACATATAGCGTTCAGCTAGGTACACATTTATTATCAGTTAATTAATAAAAATTTAAGCTGATTTCTGTAATAATGCTAATGAAAGTGCTCCAATATTCTATACGACCTTGAAGGTTAACCGTGAGTTGCTGTTGCCATCTAGTAGTAGATTTGGTAACGTGTAATTACATACCAAGCTTGTTAGAGACAGCATTCTTATTCTCAGAAAGATACATCGACAAGTTTTGAAATAAAATTTTGTTTTCGAAGCCTATTCATAAATTTGTATATCTACATAAAGCAACTTGCTTTTTACTCAAGGATGGATGACATTAATAAATATTCATGGCGTATTGTTCTTGGTAATCGTTACCTAATTTAATTTAATATATTTTTTATTATTCAAATACGTTTAACTAACACTATGTCCGTTAAAAAAATTAATTACGTATGAACTAATATTTATTTATGAAATTACCAAACAATATTTTAAAAAATTTGATAATTTTTTTATCGCCATTTGATATTATAGGTGTCATGCTTGCATTTAGATTTGGTAATGCATTACGTAAACTGAGTGCCTGCTCACTATACCGGTGTACTGCGAAGCCGATCTTGATAACAGGAAACATGTCACAAGATCGAGATATTGCCACCACTTCGAATGAAAATCAAGAAAGTAAAGGTAGATGACTTGCAAGAAATTAAACATAAAACGTTTAGAAATTATTGACGTCAAACTACCGGTATTTCCGTAATTTTTTTAAAAGAATCAAGTAGCACTCCTTACAAACCAGGAAGAAGCCAACCTGCTAATGTTACGGATAACGAATGGAAGAAATATTTAGACGAAGATCAATTTTATGTTTGCAGACAAAAGGGAACTGAAATGGTAGAAAAGATTAAAACTCAAAATAAAATAATGAATATAAAACCTAAAATGAAAAAATATTTTAGCCCTTTTCAGGCAAATATACTGATTTTAAAAAAACGGGATTATATAATTGCGCTTGTTGTGGAGCCGTTCTCTTTAGCTCGAAAACAAAATTCGATTCTGGATGCGGTTGGCCATCTTTTTACCAACCGCATGAAGTGGAAGGTGGAAACAACATTAAAGAGAATGATGATACTTCTCATGGAATGAAGCGTACGGAAGTGATGTGTAAACAGGTCTCTTGCTATTGATATAGTTAAAATTTAAATTGAACTAGAATTGTTACAAGAATTTTGTTCAATTTTTTTCTCAGTGCGACGCTCATTTGGGTCACGTATTTCCTGATGGTCCACCACCAACTGGATTAAGATATTGTATCAATAGTGTGTCACTTCTTTTCGAAGTAAAGGAGAAATTATAAACACAAATTGAAAGAAAAAAATTGGTTTATTTTATTATCTTTAATATTCATTTGTTATTCAAGTAGTTTCACGTGGGCGAATAGTCTGAAAATTAAGAAAAATTGTTTAAATGCTTGCATGTTTTGAGTTTTGTTTCTATTTTGCAAGAATAAAAAACAAAATAAAAAAATGTAAATGATCTTTCTCTTGCCAAAACGCAGGAGGCCATTACACACAAGCCCTCTCTCCACCCGACCTCCCCAAATAAATTTCCAAAGCTCGTTTCTGACGTCAGCGAGGTGGGTTTCATCTGGTATTTGGACGTAATTGTCAACCTGTCTGATTCTCGACCAATAGCGTTGCACACGTATTCGTGGATTCTTTCCAAGAGGCGGGGCAAGGAGTGAAGAGCTGCTGCGATTGGTCGCCCAGGTGTCAAACCAACTTTCTTTCAGGTGATCCCCCACTTCCCCTCGCATGCCTAGGTTCCACCCTCTTGGAAGGGCGGCCATGTTCTCTCGGAAAAGATCATTGGAGTCCTAAGTACAAATCGAATTGGATTTGTACACAATATAAAATGAGTAAAGCGGATTTCTACCTGGATGAACATCGAAACTTATTTCCAAAGCATATACTATTTAAAATACAAAAAAATGTATTTATCAAATTTAATAGC
>JAQFZN010000244.1:0-38486 GCA_034687075.1 Geophilus carpophagus
AAGTGACTTTTCAAAAGACACTTTTAAAAGTGATTTTTCAAAAGACACTTTTCTTTTTGGATTGAACGCCCCTATTGAAAATTAGACACTAGTCACTACTGGTGATTATGTCTAATTTTTTACATTTGATATAATATGACTCATCCCATATGGATGTGGGACATTCCAACTCTCCTGATGTGCCACCTTTTGTTTAATTTAATGATGTAGTTGATCACCATTCAATCTAATTTTTATTTTAACTGAACTGTTGTGTAACAGTTCAGTTAAAAATAAAATTGAATTGTACGGTTGGTTTGAAACTTAAACCGAACCAAACCGAATATACAATTGTTTTTACAAAATTTGACAAAATTTCAAACTGTAATCGATCAGTTCGATTTCAGTTTCCAACCGTACCGTTGACAACTCTAATAATCACATGGCATTTACAGTATGACATTACATTTATAATTGTAAGAAAAATATGTAGCTGTAAACAAAACTTTTACAGTTATCGGTAATGCTATTTAAAACTCAAAATAGGTCATAACTATAATAGAAAAGTGCCTGCTGCAAACTCTGTATTATACAGTTCTATTTATATTGCACCCTGCCCTCAATAAAACCAATGTCACTCCACATCAATGACCAACTTTCAGAAAAGACGTTTAAAAAAGATACTTTTAATAAAACAGTCCTATTTCAACTCCCCTAACATGTAAGTGATCTCTTGCTCCTCAATACTTGTAGAAAAAACGTGTAATGCATACAATTCCCAGATACAAATTGCTATGTATTTCAATTTAAATCTTGATCAAAATTTAAATTCAGTATTATTTTTTGTAAGCTGTATGAATGCAAACTAAAACTATTAATTAGATCCTAATTAATAATTTTATTTTGCATTCATGCAGCTAAAAAAATATAGTACTGAATTGTGTAAAACTTTGTACTAATTTTTAATTTATGCAAAAAAAAAAGTAAATGCTCCCCTTAACCACTAGTTTTATTTTGTTTAAATTTTTAACTTAGAAATTAATCTAAAAACACAAAAAAAAATATTTATTCAAAAATTAGACATTTAAATTAAAAAAATATTATTTCTTGACTTACCGTATTACTTATTTACCAAATATTCCACTTAATGTAACACTGCATCAATGAACATGTACTAGAAATATGTTTTTAAAATGAAAAGATGCAAATGAAAAGAAAAAAAAGGAACTGATATCATGTTTGTAGAGGTCATAGAAGCATAAAAAATGCAATGATCACTCGAATGAAAACGTGTAAAAAAGAAAAGAACAAAAAATTTCAAAAATCAGTGAAAAAAGTTTAAACAAATATCTTTTCAACAGTTGAAAACACATTTATCTACTATCTAATTGCATTTCCATGCGGTTAAGATAATTATTACTGACATCTTACATTTCTTCGCACTTTACGAACCTGACCTTAAACAAACCTTTTTGCTACTTACCTTCCGTTTTCATCTACAGTTTAATGAGCCAATGACGTCATGAAACTTAATCTTAGCTTCATTAAAGCTGACATGTAATAAGGTGTCAAGTTACACCAATAACCCATGAAATAAAAGATAACAAACCAAAGTGTCCATTTTCACGTTGATTCTGCCAGCAAGTTACATTACAACTAGACTTGCTGAGTCAAGTGACTACTTTTGTCATCTGATACATAGACAAATGGTGATTTCGACGAAAACGAACCCAAGAAATATATCCCCAAAGTGGTACCTTAAAAGGCTTTCAATTGATTTTTAAGTGAAAACACTTAAAGACATTTCAAGTTTACTTTGCAACTTTTCTACTTCTCCAGGAAGTTATGAACTAATATACAGTATATGTATTAATTTTTAGTAAAATCAATTACTCTTACAAGTTAGAGACATTTCATTGAACAGAAATTTCCATAGAAATATAAGTAAGTTAATAAATAATTCCATATTCAACAATGAATATATTTTTTATTCTGAAATAGTGCAAGTTTTGCCTTAAAAATTAACTTTATTTTGCAGTTACTTAGAAAATTCTTATTTTGGTAACAATTGATGGTTGGAAAGTTTGAAACTTCTCTTGTTAGAGTGAAGTCAACAACACAATAACATAATAGAAATCACACGCAAGCAACTATCGTTTCAAATCAAGTCAAAAAAGATTTCCTTATTCAGCTTTTCCACTTAAACCGTTCCTTTCTTTGCAAACTCGTTGGTGAACAGTTGCACTAAATGCATTATTGTTCTATTCAGTATAAAATAAAGTTTCCCCAAACAAAAGAAGAAACAAATAAAGATGTAAATATAAAAAAAGTTCGTGAATTAATATTCATATAATCAATAACAATATCGTATTTTATGCAAATGCTTAAATTAAGAATGTGTTATTAATTGTATTGATAAGTTATAAGTCATCAAAAACAATCAATTTAATCAAACAATTAAAATTAATGAATACACAATAGTAATTGCTCATGTATTTGTTCAAGTGTAAAGTCCAGAATGAGTAAGTGTGATGAATGCTATACAAGTTGTTTGTTCGCATTTAATTTAAAGATGCACTTTGCATCTTCTTTATTTGCATTATATCCAAGATCCTCCTGCGTAAATACAATAATGTACTGTAGAAACGAATATTCGTTGAGAGCAAACTCCAACACAATAAAAAAAACAGCAACCAAAGTCACCTTCAAGTTTAAACCAGAAACCACAAGGTCAATATTTTTAACGTAGTATTTTTTGAAAAATACAATAAATTTAAAAAATAATTTGATTGAATTCAGCATTACTAAAATAAATTAAATTGGAAAAATCAAAATTGAAAACTTGTCAATTTTGAGATTTTTTTTTAATCACCATGTCAATCTCTCAAATTGCTTCCTTAACATTAATTTTTCCATTTCCACGATACTTGTCAAGAAAAAAATTACAATAAAAGATAGGAAAAAACCCACAGAAGTCCAAATTTAACAATTTTTTTTGAAATAAATTTTTTATTGTTTTTCTTCCTTTGTCTCTTCCAATCTTCCACTAATCTTTCTTTTTGACCTCATTTCTGTAAATGGATTCGCTTTCAACAAACTTGGCAATGTATTAAATGACAAGCAGCATCACTTTTCTAATAAAATCAACCCCAAAAAAACAATATGTTAAATGTGTAAAGTTAGAAACTAAATAATTCATTATTTTTATTGTTACTAGATACATAACTCACTCGAGTAACTGAGGAACCAAACAGAAATGTATCAAACTCATTCATCTGGTTCTGGGTGATATCATTATACTCCACTTGCTACAACACATCAACTACCAGATCTCATAAAATAAAAATAAAACCCAGCCATAAAAAAATAACGAACAAATTCATGGTTTGGAAATAAAAAATAAAAATAGAATATTAAAAATTGATATTCCATTTTTGCTTGAAGCCGAGTTCGAGTCTGATCAATCATTTCTGCTGGATTTTCATCGATCCACGGGGCGTCCAATTTTTCATCTCAATCACAGTACTGTACTCATTAATGACTTGCCAAATGCCATGGACAGGGCAAACTGCCAAAATCGGAAATGATACCTTGCTTTATCTTCGACAAAATTAACTCATCTTCAGCTGGCCAATAACTGACCATCATTGACTATAATATTCACTTTTTTAGCTTCCAGGTCAGTAAGAATAAGATTTCAAAAAAAGGCTTTACTCTTAAAAACCAATATATTGTACTGTTAAAAAAAGTACAAGAAAAATCAATACAAAAAAAATACAAGTTCAACTTGAACTGGAATCAAGATATAATCTGCACAGTCCAAGTACTGCACACAGGTGACGACTTCATCAAACCTTAGAATGCAAATCATATGCTACAATCTCAAGTAGGGCCATCCAGTGGACAGTTTTATAGCCACAAAATGGAGCCCAGTGGCATGTGATAACAAAATAAAGAGGATCCCAAACTGGTGCCAAAGAGGATTTGACACGTCTATAAGACGTATAATCAGTGAAAGCTAAATCCCTAAACTCCTAACTCGTCTTCGTTGCAAACTATTTTTTTTCTGAAACAATTTTTTTTTTAAATAAAAAATATACAGTAAATAAATATTTTCTGTAATTTAAGTGAAAAAGTTTTGTCACGTTCATGGTAAAGTAATCTCAGTTTGAGAAAAACAAAAACAGTTCGCCCGTTTGGTAGTGTAATAAATAATCCTAATGAGCAAATTGCTACTTGTTAACATTGAACGTGTAAGGTCTTATTAATTACTTATTTAAATTTAAAATATATTTTTCTTTTTATCATTCCTTATAGGATTTTTAAATTAAGCTCAATTATGATCATAGTTGCGCACATTTTCAAAAATAAAAAAAATATCTAAGTTTTCCTTTAATGAATTTTTTCGTATCTCATTTCAAAATTCAATTCTTTTTTTATTCTTTATAATCACAATCAGCCTCGGAGAGGTTTTGTCAAGCAGCTACTTCTAAACTAATTGGGAGTCCTCTAATTGCAAATTATTTTTTTCCATAACGTAATCTTAAATAAAAACAAGTCGGTTGCCTAGTAAACGCTTGCTTTCTAATAAAAAATAATTTATTCTCGAGTAAATATTGAATAATATTTTCAATTCCTGTTTTCACTTCGAAATTGACTAAGCTTTCTGGCAATTCACTGGAAACAAACTATAATCTGAATAAATATTTTACCTACGTTCGTACTATATGCGATGAAATGATAAAACTAGCTAGATATCCGTTAAAAATTAAAGATGTTAAATTTTGCAATTGAAAAATACATATTCCAGTCAAACTTTTTTTAAATTTTTTTTTAAATAACAAGATAGAAAAAAAAAAGTTAATATGCATGAAAGATGAAAGAAAATGTTGAAAGCTGACAGTTTTATTAATGTATCAAAATATATTTTCAGCTTTATTTATTCACGGGTACGTTGGTTAATTTTGCATTTGAATTTATTCACTTTTTCTGTTTAATTAGAAGTAAATTCAAAATAATGTGCATTTAAAGGTATTTGCATCAACTAGATTTAAGAGTAATCGAATACTTAAATCTCAATTTTCAATTAATTAAAAAGTAATTTAAAACTAACTTTTAAGTAAATTCATCGTTTATTAAAAAAGGTTAACTTTAATTACTGAACAATGAATTACTAAACATCTCACTTAAAATTAATAAAAATATTTAATAAGTAGTATAGTATACACCCGACAAAATGTATATTTATAAAATTTCATTATTAATTTTCAAGTATAAACAAAATGTAAGAAATTAGATTTATGACCTTTAGAATGCAAATTAACTGGCATCAGCTTGCAGATGAAATTAAACCATATTATTAACTACCGGTGAATTTTTAAAAATAAAACATTTGTTTAAATTAATTAATTCCCCTTTCGGCACATTTCATATTAACGTTACTATTTCTATTTAACCTTTAAATAATAGAATCAATGAACATCTTAAAGCTTCAGATATACTCGATTTTCACTGAAAAAAAGGGGGACCGGCGGAATTCAATCAATTATTGATCTAAAACGAGGCTTTCAACTGCTTTTCAGACGCCATTACTTCTTAATTGATTATGGTTGAAGAGCGCTTGATTTTTAAATATTGTTAAAAAAACCGCAATACCAATAAATTTTTCTACCCAAGCTTTCATATTAATTTTAAATCATCTTAAATGATGAAAAAAACAATAAAAAAAATCTTCTGGCACTTAGGAGCATCGACAAAACGGTAGGATTTGCCCTTTTAAAGCTAAAATGACTAAAATTGCACTTTAAAATGTTACATCAGGTTTTATTTCCTGCTGTAACGTTAATATTTAATTTTAGTTGACCTCTTCAAGAAACTATGCAGTTTAAAAGTTTTCCTATCTTTAATAAATGATATTACTCGTCAATTTTTAGCGTAGACATTTTTAATGTTTAAAAAAATATACCAAGTGAATTTGTACTTTATTTTCAGGTAAAATACAACGCCGTTTAAATATGAAATATCAGCATGAATGCAATAATAATCTGCAGTCTGAAATGCAGAGAAATTCACTTCATTTTATTCACATGTGACAAGTTAATGGACTAATACTATGGAATGCCCTTGGAAACGGAAGGCACACTGTCACTAGTGACAATACACGAGAAGAATAAAAGAGGTTTTTAAAAGAGGAATGGAATTTACGAACTTACATGACAAGTGCCTCACAAACTCAGAGTGAAACAGAAAAAGTATGCAGTTATATTTATTCGAATTACTTATTGTACACTACTCATAAACTTCTTTTAATGTGTCACAAAGGAGATGACAAAACATTAACTGCGCAATGGTTTTGTGTAGAAACAGCATTTAGGATTATACAAAAAAGAGAGAGAGAGAGAAAGAAAAACAAAATTACTGTAACATGTGTTACACCCATTCTAATAAACTTGATTAGGGTTTGCTACCAATTAACTATTCTAACTAACTTTAAATGAACGAATTAATTAATTGGTGAGCAAGTAATAAAAAAAACATACAAGCAACTTAAATGCATTGATCTTGCTCAGCAACGATCTTCCTACTTGTTGTAATTGTTGCTACTACAGTTTCTATGGTTATATCAAAATGAAAACATATTTATTCAAATTTAAGTCCGGGTTTTTATTTTAATGTTTAATATAAACTAACCCCCAGGTTAAAATTAGTATTAGAGGCAGATTCAAATTAGATGTAGCAAGTTATTAATGTTAAAAAAAATTAAAATTAAAGTTTTAAATTTCATCATCTTACATATTTCTAAGTAAACTTTTTGCACTTTTTGTTTACTTAAAGACATGTATTTTATATTCTATCTAATTTTATATGAAATGTTGTTTAATTGGTTGTTTTTGGTTGCATATACTAATAAAAACCTGTGGCAATAATATAAGCACAAGCCCACGCTTAATTAGAAGCGGATATGCAATAAAACCCTAATCTTGAATTGAATAAACATGTACTACAAAATACATTAGTTTCGTAGGCGTCAGTAAAAGTATCAATCTTGATTGCTAATCTTTGAACTATATTTATAATAAAAATAAAAACACTATAAAAGTAATAATTAAAACTTATCTCAGTATCTTCGTTGCATCTTCATTTTTGACATTTGTGTGAAAGATCCTTATACAAAATGTAATAAATATTTCTCTTTCAAGCCATAAGTATAAGTATTTTTACTTACAAGAGTATCTTATATATTGTACGTTTATATCTTAAATTACTCAGTTTTATTTGAAATACAAGCTTTGTGTCTCTATTTACATGTAAGTTAATTGCTCACCTGAAAGTAGCACTACACGTTACTTAGGTGATTGCACGCTTGAATGAAATGACGCAACAAAATTAATTTTTTTAAATAGTAATAATTAGTTCGACTTTTTCCAGGTATCACATGTAAGCACTACTTGTTTGTTAGTGCTTGGTAAATATCTACACGCTTTCATTTATGTTTATGCTACCGCCATATTGCCGGCAAAGATTTGTTTAATAAATTACAGTAACTCAGTCAAGGGTGGGAAGCTATTATCGGAATATAGTCCCTTCCTCCTCAAACCACAAGTCCCATAGCCCCTTTAAGATAAATACTAATTCTTAAGTTACATAATCTTCCAAAGCCACATTGTCTTATAGCTACTTATGAAATTTTTTATTAATTTTTAGCCCCTACAAATTAATTTAGGCAGTTTCATAAATCTATTTAGTGAAAAACGTTATTTATTTATCAGATAATTTTGGACCGTTTTAGCTCCCTCCTAAATATTGTCCAGTTCAGTCATGTAAACTGAAACTTTAATCTAATTTTTCTATCCATGGAAAAGTGGCCAATATCCTGCAATGTCAAGATAGTTCCGGCTATTGCAATCTTGCAAACAGCTATTTCCTGATGGATGTCAGTTGTCAGTGATGGAAATGGCCATCAGTAACGTCAGAGCACTCTAGTTATAATCCTAATCAAATATCCACAAAGTGAGAGTAAATTGACTCTATTAATGATATGCAAATTGTTTTTAAAGTAAAAGTCATTTACATTTTATCCCCTGTAATTGATTTAACTTACTGTTAGTGACCACACATTGTGTTTTATCTACTTTATAAGCAGCAATAAAAATGATATAATATTCTTATTATATCTCTGCATCAATATTTCTATAATCAGAATTTACTAATTTATTAAGTTGGTTTATAACAAAGAAATAAGCATAATTTATAATACAAATTTATTCTATTATAAGTTATAGTTAATGTAGAATTTTTAATGCAAATCTTAAAACAATATGCTGTAGCTTAAGTTTAGCTACAAGTTTTGGACCCTTTCTAACTACTTGAAACAAACAAATGTAATACAGCAGATGTATATTCTGTATTATGTATATCTTGCTAAATAACTTTTATTTCAATAAAGCGGCAATAAACCAAAGTAATCTTTTCATTATTAACTGCAGAAATAATCTTGTTGAAAGCGAAGTTGATGGTAATTGAAAGATATTCAACTTGATGAAGCAGGACAGAGAGAGGAAGGAAGAAAGCACATTGAGATCTAAATGAGTTGAAGCAATTGGCATCCATGGAAACCAAATTACAAAGACTGACACACAACATCCTTTGAAACCAGAATGACATAGTCCTTTGTCATCTGATTGACACTTTCAGGTGTTCCTGTAAAACAAATTGCCGTCTCTCTTGTTGGATCTGCTCCAAATCTTTTCGAAAAAATTTCAAATCTAAAATGTAACTTGTACAAGCTTCAAATTGCATTACTATTACACAAAATAAAAATAGAAATATTAATAATATCATTTATCCATACAAATAATGTAAAAGTATTAAGTATTCAACGCAACTTTCAACATGTCTATCATAATAAAATATATAGTTGGTAACAAGACAGCTCATTTCTGCAGCTGACTGATCATCTTTTACTGAAGTAGATGGGATTTTTTCCCCATAGCTTTCAATTTTTTCATCATACACTGATTGGTTGGACTTTGATTGGTAAAAGAAATCTTTTTTAACAAAGTAATCTCTTCAATCTTCAATAAATATTTTGCTTTATATCTTGAAAAAACTTTTTTCAGGAATTTTGAGTTTAAAATAAATAATAATAAAAAAAAAAATTCTTAGAAATTTCTAGAAAAAAGAACATAAACTAAAATCTAGATATCAACCTTTAGCAAATTGGATTTGATCCAAAATATTCCATAGACTAAGAAAGGAAAATTGATTAAAACGAGAAAAGAAGAAAAAAAAATAATCCACATTTTTCATCAAGGATTAATCTCAAAAAATTTGAATGCTCCTTTAAAAACTTAAGCTTTAATTCCCACAAACTCATTCTACTAGAAATATTGGCAACTTCAGATAAAAAAAAAATAACCGAACATTTAAGACAAATGAAAAAAAATATATAAAGTACCTAGAAAAAAATATCTCATTTATTTTCATTTCCAGACACCAAGTCAAGCAGATAAAAACAGCCCAAAGACCATTTTCAAAGAGGCTTCAGGCATTTGGCAACTTACCACAATCTACATCACAACGCCTCTGATGGACCTAACAAGTTACAAATTACAGGTGATAAACCAAACTGCAAACTTTACTTTACCTGCCTTCCAAATAATGTATGAAAGAATCCAAAAACTGCTTCTTAATCTCAGTCACCAGCCACCACCATTTGCACGCAACACAATGAAAAATGATTTCTCAAGAGACACCTTTCTAGTGCCTTTCAATGACGTCGTCAACCAACAAATTAAACGCAACTATCCTCCAGCGTCTCTCACAGCTTTTAATCTTGCTCTAATTCATTTATCACACGTCTACTCTCAATCGCCATCAACCCAAGTTTACAAAATTGTGCACACTAAAAGTTTGCTCAAGTAAGTAAAGATGTTAAAATTACTATACATACATGAATTCCCATTAACATCCAACAGGGAATTGTAACAGTTCTTTACTTTGTACTACTATTAAGTATATGGCTTTAGTCTTGCACATTTATACCAGTTCTAAAACAATAAAAAAATGTAGAAGGATGTTTAAAGAAGGTACTTTTAGGTGTTAATGGTAAATTGTCTACTTTGAACATCGTTACTTCTACTTAAAAACACATAAAATGCACATTTTAATGCAACATTTTTAAAAAACATTTAATCCCTTTGGATTAATTTGATGAAGTTAAGCACTTGTATATTGTATTATAAAAACAGCACGCTTTTAACCTTATGATGTTGATATCTTAAAGAAGTAGTTGCAATGAATAATAGCTCACGGGGTTACTTGCACGCCAAATTGAAAATGATAAGAAAATGTACAATTTATCCTTTGCTTTTAAAGGATCCTCGAAAACTTTATCCAAGATATAATTTCGTAAAAATTATATGTACGGTAACAGTAGGAAAGCAGATTTATGATAAAAATTTTATTTTAAGAATGGTGACACTATTTACTATACTTCACATGAATATACCCACTCCTAATCATTTCATTTATTCAAATAATATCTGCATACATTCTTTCTTCTCAAATTTAAAATATGTAAAATATTTAAAATATTTTGTTTGAATATTCATACCTGTGTTTAGTTACAACATTTCATAAATAGTATAAATAGTATAAATAGTATGAAAGCCAAGAAATTTCATATTGCCTCATGTCATTTTTTGTACTTTCAGAAATTAATAATTAATAATAACCATGGGATCAGTTTTATGTTTTTCTTTTACTTCTTCTAGTTAAGGTTGAATGTTGTAGATACCGTGAAGGGGAACGACATTGCCAATTTGTATGTGAGAACATAGCCTGCCAACAGTTTTTTTAATATGACATCCAAACCCAACATCCAAGACAGTGATTGGTGCGAGTGCTTTACCTCATATCCGATGATAACGACACTATTGTAGTTTTGCATGCGTGCAGCATACAGCCTAAGATATTGAATGTAATCCTTTTTTCCCCATTAATAAACCAGCTTTATACTCTTGAATTCTGAATCTCCACTCATTCTTCTTTCATCAAAAATATTCTTCAAAAGCCCAGGATTTTATTTTACCACATTTTAGTCAAAAATCTAGAAAAGACAATCCGATAAAAAATGAATGAAAAAAATCATAAAACGTTCGTTGTAAAAAGTATCTTTTCATCAAAAGAAGATTCTACATGACTTAAAGTTAACTTCTTCCTCGCTTTACTTGCATAATTCAATAAACATTCCAATTATTTTTAAACTGTCGGTTTAAATTACTTAACGCTTCTACAACATCGTACAACAATTAAACAATGTCATTTTGCACTCTAAATAAACAATCTAACATAAGATCACAAGTATCTTGCTTTAAAAAAACCAATAAAAGGAAATTTTAATCATTTTACTTCTCTAAACTTAATAAATTTCTTACTATAAAAACTTGAAACGTATTTACCGTCTTATCACGCACTTGGAAATTAAATTCCAAAAAAAAAGAAAAAAAAACAGAGAAAA
The DNA here is from genome assembly GCA_034687075.1 of Geophilus carpophagus. Classification (NCBI taxonomy): domain Eukaryota; kingdom Metazoa; phylum Arthropoda; class Chilopoda; order Geophilomorpha; family Geophilidae; genus Geophilus; species Geophilus carpophagus. The sequence continues at coordinate 11,501 of JAQFZN010000244.1, forward strand.
TCCACTAAGAAGGTGTAATTAACACCCTCGAGGATAGATAATCAGTGATCATATCCTTTTTTCCTAGTTCCAATCAACTCAACCGAACATTTAATCATATTTTTTTTACCCCATTCACTACCTGTTTCACCTGAGCTTCTTTCTCGTCTACAAATCCTCACGGCTGATTTCAAGTGAATAAATAGTGGTTCGAGAGCTCAAAGGCTGTTTGGTATTCCACTTAGAAGATGATGACCACAGTCCTCGCGCTCGGGTCTTGGCTCTCGGCCCCAAAAACCAATGAGCCGCAAAGTGATGATACAGCGCCCGCCCCCTGAAAAAGAACTGTACTCCCTATAATGAAATGTTTTATTCTACTCGGTTCCTATATTCTTTTGACAAGAAATTCCTCTTGTGTTCTTTTACAGAGTTTGTCTTTTCTTTTTTTTAAATTCTTATACTGTACAAAAAAGTCCAAGTCAACAGTGCCACGTAATATCCTTTACTTAGAAATAGCCTTTTACTATGTTCTTTTGGTTAAATGAACATAAAAGAAAGTAATCGAAAATAGCATTTAAAAGAATAGAAAATAAATACGATACTTTAAAGAAAAAATTACAAGTTTTAAACTTTCAACTTTACCGTTAGAAAGCCTTTTGTAATCTTATTCGAACTCATTTTTCTTTCATCAATCGTATATCAAATGGTATTGGCATTTTTACAGTTATCAGCGATTCAATTACATCTTTGCATTAATCGTAGGATAAGCTTTCATGTTTAATAAAAGCAGATAAAAAAATTTTAAATATAAAAATTTAAAATAATATGTGTTAAAAAATGTTATTTATGATGTTGTGATTAATTAGTTTCAGAGTAATGGAAATTTCAATTTACTAGTTTCATTAATTTTTCATTGCGTCACTTTTCCTATCTTTTATTATTCCTTCTGCTTTTTGTGCTAAAATTGATTGCAAAATTGTGTAAACATTCCAGCGAAATACTAATGAAGCAGCAATTTTTTCCATCAGTGTAAAACTATTAATAAAAGAAGAATGTGAATAAATAATCAATTACAAATATCGATGTTTAATCAGCTGATTCGAGAATTTACTTAAAATTTTCCCTTTGATTTCTTAATGTAAACAACGTTTCAAGATTAAAGCACTTAGCATCTAATTTACATAAATTACCTTAAAGAACTAATATTATTACTTCCATTATCTGTGATATTTCTTTTACTATACATAGCTAATTTAAACTCAATAAACTGCACATGCTACGATTAATTTTAAAATATTCAGTCCACAAACTCTTCCTCGCATTATCAACTCTTAATAATTCTTATATGTCGTTATTCCTTCCTAATTTATGACATGCATTGTCTTCGTTGCACGCACAGCTAACATATAACATTAATCTCCTATCAGTACACAATCTTCACAAGAAATCCTACCTGTTTGTACTGCACATGCTTCCGGTGATTGACTTTACTTTAAAATTCACAATAGTAAATAGGTTTTCTTGAAAAGTTTAAATAAAGTAAATAAACTTGTACAATTAAACAAGAAATTCAAAGTAATGCCATTCGTTGCGAATAGTAAGAACTCATCTCATAAACATCATAAATAAACACCAGTAATGCTCTCCATGTGAAAACAAATTGGTTTCTACCCAAATTTTAAACCTGAAATACAAGATTTATACAGTATGAATAAATTCAAGTTAGTTTACATTTTCAGTAAATTATAACATTTATTATTTAAAAAACGGAAAAGTTTTACCTTTTTTAAATAATTAAGTAAAACTAAGCTTTAACCATTTTACATTTACGCCATGTTTAAAATAAATTCAGGATCCAAACTTGGAAGATTAAGCATGTGGTTAGCATTTTGTTTGTTGATATTACGCCAGATCTTCATTAATGCAGGATTATCATCACTTATTTATAATGCAGTGGATAGAATGAAACTAAGCTCACAGGCAATAGATGAGTTTGGGAACTCAATAGTTAATTTACAATCTTGCTTTTTATTCAGATTTATAAAACAGTTTTTTTTTAATTTAGGAACCATCTAATCGTCGCGAGGGGCAGTGATATTGGCAGATCTACAACATCTGTTTACTATAATTTGGTCACGGAAGAACTCCTCAAAGCTTCGAGCGGTAATAAGTCTAAATCCGTCACAGGAGAGTTAACAATTTTTTTTTCCTTGCTGGAGAAAAAATTCTAAAGCTCTAACAAATGATTTGTGTACATATCATAATATTATGGGCATGTACACAGCCAATTCAATGAGATTTTTGACAGTTTTTATTTATTGACAAAACTGCTTAGGATCAACTTTTCAAAGAAATTTCTACCTTAGTTTGTAGGTTCAAGCAAGAACGAATATCATCTAATTAGTTTGCTGTTCAGTTTGTTTACTGTTAATTGCAGTGTCGATTTTTCTTTACTCGCAGCTAAGTTGCCTCCAATCAGGAAACAATTTCTCTGATTTTTTTAAACTCAATAATCAAAGAGTAAATTACTTTTTGAATGTACCGTAGTCAACAGTACATATACAAGTAAAACAGTCAACTTACATGTAAATGTATTCTAAAATTAGTTGTTTTTGAACTTGCTAGACAAAAGTTCTAAATCAAATTGTCATTCATACATAAAAGATGTTCTCAAACGAGTGACTAAATCACCTGAAACAAACACATCTAAATTTGGTGTCTACTAAGAACAATTCCTCAGGGTAACCATTAAGAATCAATAGCATCATTAGAAAATTTTCCATTACAATATTCTCATTTAAATTAAAACTAGAAAAAAAATATAACAGAATTAGAAAAATTGCCATGACAACGGTAAAAAGGAAACCAGTACACTAACAAAATCCTAATGTTATGTTTGTAATTCTTTACAGATCTAAACCATCCACTTATTTTGATCCTTGATATCTAAAGAAAGAAGTCGCCAACCTACCGACTCTTAGTGGATCACGAAGAGATTTTTTGGGATTTTCTATTGGCACGTGGGATTGCATTATGAAAATTCCCTCTCGTGAACGCGATTCAATATGGTTGCTTAGCAACCAAAAATGCAACTTAAATGAGCCAAAGAATTCTTACACTTGCTTAGCAACTTCAATAGTTACTAGGTAAAGTCATTTGCAAATTTCTTTTTGTTGGTTTCATCAATTTGCCTTCAAAGAACCATTGAGTGATAACGAATTCATGCAAGTACGTCATTTAATAACATAAATTCTCTATGGATACATGTAAGTAATAGTTTACTGAAAAAAACATGTGATGTCACAGCTTAAGAATTTCAATTTTCAGAATGATCTCCACCTCTTTAATCTATAAAATGTATACATAAAATCAATTTTTTATGATTGTGCAACTAAAGTAAACTTGGTTAACCTTCTCATACACTCAAAATGCGACATAAAACTTTTATAACTCCTATTTTTTGAATATTATTTCTGCACATTTTTTTCGTCAAACGAGAAAAATGAAACTTCTCCCATACAACCCACAACAAACTAGTTCTATCCATTTTTGAGAGCATCTGCTTCTTTTCATTTCAGTTAAAATCAAACTCTCGCAATAGGTCTCCAGAGGTTTCCTCTTCAAGGAAAATGTAGAGAAAAAATTCTCATGAAGTAAAGGAATAGAAAAAGAAAAAAAAAAGTATTCAATCTAAAAGTATACAGTTGCCCAAGCGGGAGAGTCGTAATTGCTACGGGGACCTCCCAAGACCCCATAACAAAAAGGTTTAGAAGGAATAACTTCATTCCTCTTACAGTAACTCAAAGACGAAGAAAAAATTGCTTTATTTCTTTTCAACAAGTAACCCCTCTTCAAACTTTATGACTGATTGCCTCAATTTCCTGTTAAAATGAATGTTGAGTTGACATCGAGTTTGTTTGTTGGCATTATGAGTATAGATAAAATGAAAAAATATTGGACTCTTACCTTATGTTGAAATATTAAATCATTTTTGTTGAAACTGAAATATGGTTGTCTACATATGTGAATATATAAAATCCATACTGTCAGATACGAGGTCAGCTGTAGGTTATTCAATTTGTTTCCAGTTGACTAAAGACGATTATCGAGTACAGTAGCTCCATCTATGAATCAATTTTTCAATTAGTTCTGGTTTAGAATTTGATATAAAAAAACTGTCAAATGCATAGTATTTTAGATTTTATGTAGATTTTTATTGCTTATCGCATTGAAAATGTTATTGAATTTTCTGATTTGTTAACTTTATGAAAAAACAAAATATCGTGTGTGATTAATATATTGCATTTCTTTAAATTAATTTCATTTGTGAAATAAATAATTAATTAAAATGAAAAAGGAAAAAAATTGTTGAATAAATACCGGAACTACCACTTTTGCTCCGGAATCAAAGGTAGGGTAGAACCGAGCAAAATGCCCAAAAAGACTTGTTACATAGCGCCATTTTTCTAACTAGTGCCAAAACTTTAAACTACATTTTATGCACTAATAAAAAAAATGTTTAGCAATCACACCAATCAGTACAAATTTTAACTAGAAATAAAATTCACGTTTATTGCTTCTATTTTTTAAATAAACGAATAAAATTATTATCGAAATTGTATTTAGTAGACGTCATTACAGTAAATAAGCCGTTTGATGTTATGAAAGCGAGCAATTGTTTAAAAAAATTGTAAAAAATATGAATACGATAATTACAAAAACCCGTATTCGAGCGTAAATACTATCAATTAAATGTCTCAGGATAATTAACTCGCGCAAGATAGTAAACATTGATTTCTAACCCAAGAGAATATCGTAGCAGCTTTGATTTATTGCAACAGAGGGCTAATTATACACTGTAATTTAAAATAAATCAATAAGAAAATCATCTCATTATTATTATTATTATACCCAGATAATAAATGTATAAATCTGTCATTAGTCTGCAAATATTAAGTCAAATTTACCGCCATATTTTCATCAAATCTGTCAAAGCATGGACTCTAGTGGGAAAATCTTAAATCAACTAATATTTAATTACAAGTGTTATCATCTAAACAAATATATTAAGAATAGTATACTAATGAGGCAATTAATTTGCAATTCCAATATGCATTACCTGTTATTTAGGCTATTAAAAGCATTAAAATCTTTATAATGATTGCTGTCCCCTTGTGTGTCAATTATAATCGACCATTCGTCTTGTGTCTAAGGTAATAAAAGTGACAAATCGGAGCTACAATAAAGTGATACCCATTACTTAGAAACGTCAAATTACGAAAACATCAATTATAAAATAATGTTTTTTCCTTTTCTTTTTCCATCTCTTTAAATTTTTTTATTTCTTTTCTTTATTTACTCTCCTTTGTTCGACTTATCTTTTTAATTCTTTATTTCCTAATTACAAGAAATGACCAATCAATTTAAGTAATGTCTTTCTAATTTTATCTGACCTTTATTCTGAATTTTGACCTTTAAAAGATTTTTTTTAAAAGTGTAGAATTCGTAATTATTTCGTCAAAATTGAATACGATGATAAAAAAAAACATAAAAATGGAACAAAATATTACCCCGGCACGAAATGTTCTTCATCATTACGCAATTTCAAGTAAAGGTCAGATTAACACGCAAAAGAACAATTTTGAAAACAAAATAACATAAACAGATTAAATAAAACGTAAGTAATAAAAAAAAGTTTTAACGAGCGTAGATTTTTATTCATAAAACACATTGAAAAAAGAAATTACGATGTTAAAAATAACACTTTTTCCCTGTTTGTAAAGACGATATTTTTCTTTCTGTCTGTACTCAATGACTGTGATTTTCAGTGAATCAATGATGAATAGCTAGAGTAATGTGGAATTGATTTTCAACGATGCCATTTTTTATTTGCCAACAAAATGTGCAACTGTCTAAATTGGATACAGCTTTGATGAAGACGAAAAATATGACAATTATTATTTATTTTCTAGCAGAAGCGTTATTACCAAACAATTTACTAATGTATTATTTCCAAAAAAATAAATAATAATAACAACAAGAATAATAACAATAATTATATATAATTCAATAATTAAAATACATTCAAAAATTTAGTTAAAATTATTTTTAGAAATATTCCCGAACAACCCAGAAAAAACTTCCACAAAATAAAATAAAAAATACTTTTTAAATAATTAATTAGTCCTAACACTCCACTTAATGTCTGTGAACACCTTATTAAACTCAAAATAGTGACTTTGCAGAAACATCTAAACGTTTTTTTTATCAAAAATTTGTTTACCTGGTAGGTTGCTTCTTAAAAGCAAATTAAACTTTGTATGCAAACACAGTTACAACTAAAGTGGAGTATTCAAGGAATGAGATGATTAGAATATTAAAGAATGTTTTAAAGCTGCGATAAGTAATTCAATACATTCTTCAGTTGAGTCTCATTATAGAGACATCTATATATCTAGTCCCGATAGTTTCCATTTCTACAATCATCCTCACTTACCATCATGACGTCTAGCCCATCTCAAGTTCATTTCCGAGTTTTACAACAAGCAATTCTCAATTCTTTTCAAATCTCACATACTATCATCAATCCTGTACCAAATGCCATTTATTTTGTCCTATTTCTATTCCCTTAAATCCACCAGCTTTGCAGCACCTGTCATTTTTTTTAAAACGTATAAAGACGTTCTGCAGTTCAATATTTTTTTTACTAACCGGTTTTTAAGTAATGATTAGCATTTTAAAGCCCATCAGGCTGTTACGAAACAGTGCTGCTAATTTCAATGCTGTTACAATTGCATAAAAGCCTGGGCGAATCATTAGTTTTCTAACCAATTTCCTTACGTCTGAGTATGCTTGCAACTGACTTTATTATAACCCCACTATTCCAAACCCTTGTTAAAAACATTTCCTCTGTTTGATTCAAGTGGATAATTCTGTTTCTTGATTGCTAAAACAGTTTGAATTGTCTGAAAAAGCATTAAAGTAAATTACCTAACTCTACTTCTTCAACCACTGTTTGTTTGTTTTCTCCTTGCTTCCTTTAGTTTTGTATAATTTATTTATTTATCTCTTTTCAGGTATTTTTTTTGTATTATTGTGTATACACTGTATATGCAATGCAACTAATTTAGATTTAAAAAAACTAGTGAAATTATAATTAATTTCGATTAATCTTCTTTCAAGCTGTATAATCATTAATCAGGGTTTGTAAATGTATTCTAGTCACTTTCTCGTGTAGCTGAATTCCCAGTGTGAGAATTATCAATCAAATTGGAATACTGTATTAACAGTTCAGAAATCACTATATTTTTTCAAAAATCAAATATTTTCACTTTAAAATTGATGAAAAAGTAAAACATTTTAAAAATTTTATTTATTTGCATTTAGAAATTATTGCTATCGAATTTTTACATTTTTACTTTTTCACCTAAATATTGAACTGTGCTATAGACCTAAAAAATTATTTCAAACAACTGCTATACACCATAAATACATTTATTTGTCCAAACTTTTCTTGATTTTAAATTAATATTTTTGACAACGGAAAAACCTATAAAAATGTCAGCACATTCTTAGCTCTTACTAGATTCTAGAAAGAAAGATTTTTCAAATACTTTCGTCCAAAATTTGTCTCTAAAGTTTTCGAATGTGCTCGCACGAACTTTAGTCTTAGCTCATTAACAGATTTCAGCATCGTTTGCGTCAGACAACAGTAAAACAAAGTAAACTGTCTTATTCAAACAGCTAAAGTTTGCTCAAATTTTTCCTCTAAAAATAAGTAAGCTGAGAGTAAACAAAATTCACGTTTAAGTATTAAAACTCAAAACACCAACAACTTTTATTTATTCGGTTTCGAAATTAAGAATAAACAAAATCGATTTTTAATTTTAAGCTAAACAAACTGCAAATTTATTACAGAATTCTCTTTCACACGATGGCCATCTTCAATCTGAGTTTAACGTTCAATGAGATAGTTTGCTCCTTTCCCCTTTAACCCATAAAACACTTTGTAAACTCATTTTCCAAGTTTATGCCCTTATCCCACGACTCATTCAACACATCTGGAGTAATACTGCTTTTTTAGTGATATTCTTTCATAAAAATTTATACAAAAGCAAAAACTCCTAAATTCAGATCAAATTAAAATAACAAACAAAAGCCGAAACCTTTATATTTCTCTTTATAAAACATTTTAATATTAAAATATGTGTTGTGTTGATATTTTTAAAATTCAATTTTATAAACTCTGCAGCAGTTAGCATCTAATTTCATAGCCAGCAGTCAAAACACGGAGCAAAAAATCTTTTATATCAGCTTTTTATGCAGCAATAACAACAACAAATTTCTCATTCAAAAACGATATCATCCACCTTATTATCATGCCAACGATGAACAACAAAAAACGCGTGCGTTGCATTCATTGTTCTCTTTTGTAACATGTATAAACTCACATCGTCCTTTCCTTTTTCATCCTCACGGGTCTTCATTACAAATTCCAAGCATACCAACCATTACGTTATGCCATTGCAATGCACATAACCTAAAGGGTTTGCCAGCTCCAAATTCTCTTTTGTGATTGGAAATGTCTCATGGTATTGGTTGACCCATTTTCTCCTTTATAAAAAATAACCAGCTTCTATTCCGACATAATAACATGAACGATATGAAGGCACAGCCATTAACTCGTCTTAGATTCCACAGTAAATCATCATCGCCAACATCAAAAAGTTAATTTCATTTTCTAGCACAGAATTCGCTGTGGCAGTCCATTTTTGTAACTTTTTTGAAGAAAGAAAAAAAATCCAAATTTCTTTCCAATAAAATCGTAAATTAGAATTTTTTTATTGCTTTTAATATTATATGCACAACGCGAAATAAAGAACATAAAAATAATGGCTTTTTAAGCACTTGAACGCCAGCGTGCAATAAAATCCAAGAGAAAACAAATTTATATTTTTAAAGTATTAATATATTTTTAAATGACTCATAATATTTCCTAATTATTTACATAAAAAATTGAAAATTTAAAAAAAAAAAAAAAAAAGAACATAAAAATGCTTTCACCAATGTTTGTTTTCCTCTACTTTTTAAATCCGCTTATATTTTTCGTTTTAGCTCCATGGCGGATGCTCAAATAAGATTTTCAGAGTGGAAACTATTTTGAAAATCTTAGTCCTAGTTGAACTTTTTATTGTATTGGGAATGCAGCCTTCAATGCTTATTATAAAAAAAAAATTGAACGCTTGCACACACTGGAAGAGATTTGGATGGTTTTCTTTACCAATAGCAAAACTTAGATTTTTAAAGCAGTGGAAAATTAAATTTGTTCCATTTCGTTTAATATTTATATGCTTTCACGTCTGTTTTTTTTATTTCTTTCCACGTAGACAACCATAAAAATCCCTTTTTCGGATTTACGAGATTTTTATTAGTAACCCTCCATTTCCTACCATTACTGAAGCATAAGAAAGAAAAAAGCCACTTAAAAAATCCGTTATAAAAATAAATAAATAAATGAAAAATCCAAACATTTTCTTACGAGAATAGAAAAATCTAGCAACTTCAACAATAGAATCGAGTTTAAATAATAATGACTTTAGAATATCAATTTTTCATTTAAATCTGGTACTAAAACAACTCTAATAAGATGAGAATAAGAGTAAACATATAGATCCTGATGAAAACAATTCTATTTACATACAAAGTTCATGGCTTCCATTCTTCTTTGCTGACTTTACTGTTTGTTAAATTTATAGCATGCATCTTTCTTACTACAGTACAGTATAATACTAGTTTACTTCAAAAAAGGCACTACCCTACATACAATTGCTTCCATTTGCTTTTGTGGTAACAACAGCCAAGTCCCTAGACAAATCTGCACTCCAGCGATAGCCTGTTTGTGGCAAATGTAGAAAACAAAAAAAAATACTGTCCAAAATGTCCATTACATCCTTAGAACAAGAAAAATGTCACATATTAAAACACGTGTATAAAGGACGCAGTCTGTTAGGATTTTCGACAGCTTCCATATGTTATCTGTTGTCAATAATGTTGAAAGAATAGACATTGAGCAGAAATAAATAAATAAATATAATATTTATATAAGGATTGCTTATTAGTAACATTGATAAAGGAATACAATAACCATAACAACTGGTAACATGGTAATGAGCACCAGGTATGTGATGTACAATTGTTTAAACAATAAACATTGTTTTTTTTTATTTTATTTTATTTTTTTCTTTTTTTAATTTATTTATTTATTTATTTTTTTTTAAATTAAATCAATTAAATTAATTTATCATACTAATTGATAAATTAATTTAATTAGGTAAAATCTCCAGTACAATGCCTGGAGAAGAATTAATGTTGGAAAAATATTTCCAACAAATAATATAACATAGAATTCTTATAAGTTTTCTTTATTAAATTATGAAGTTAGATATGTAATCTGGTGTTAATTACTAATTGTGAGTATGCAGTTAAAACAACTGATTTTACAGTACAGGTCTAACCTCGTTATAACGAACTCGAAGGGACTCACAAATTTTGTTCCTTATAACGAGAGTTCCTAATACCCGTTGTAGCGAACAAATTCGTTATAAACAAACATGCTTTAAAATGGTTGAAAACGAATTTCTTGAAATTCCGTATGTTTTTGCGGCAATTGATTTTTGGACTCCTGAATCCACTTTTTTAATTATTTTGACTTTCAAAGATAATAGAAGTGATTTACGAGATTCTATAATAGAAAATTCAAAACAAATTAGCTAAAAAAATTCAAATAAAGTGTTTAAAATATATTAACTTGATGGTTGAGTTCCCATCTTTCTGGGTCAATTGCTTATATTGAGAGGTAGTCACTTCCGGTTGGTCTTATATTGAGAGGTAGTCACTTCCAGTTGGTCTTATATCGAGAGATGGTCACTTCCTGTCACAATAAACTATTCCTACTAACAAATAATTCGTTATAACGAAAATTCGCTATATTGAGGTATTTTTAGCATTAAATCTATAGGAATCCAACCAAATTTTTAAATAAATTCGTAGTAATGAGGAATTCGCATTAAGCGAGTTCGTTATAATGAGGTTCGACCTGTATTTATGAATCGTAATTTGCGACTGGTGACAAGTTTAAGCATGAGATTAGCGGAGAATAAGAACGACAGGTGTTAACATAAGTGATACTCACAAGTCAGAGGTTGAATTAGGAAAAATGTTTACGAAATACTGAGCCTTGATATATTATGATGAATATATTCATCATAATGCGTAATTTTCTTAAAGAAAACATATCATTATAAATTATGTGGTAGTTTACTGTTTTGTGGTTTTAAGATGAAAATTAGATTATCGTCTCTGTTCTTCGAACTGAAATAAAAAACCATAATAAAATTATCAATTTTTATTTTGCTTAACTACTGTCTATTTTAATCATATAATTGTTTCAGTTTCCTGGAAAATCAGGCATGCTTCAAGACTAAGATTTAATTTAATTATCCAATGTTTTCTCGGGAATGTAGGAATGAATTGAAACATGAATTTTACCTTTTAGTAACATGAAACTTAAAGAAGAACAGGATGGAAGAGTAAACTCATTCATCACTAACAAAAAATTTATCAGTTTGTTGAAAATATAAATGATACAAATAAAAATAAAGCTAATTCAATTTCATTTTCCCCACATACCAACTCTATTTATAATTCAATTTTGTTATCTTACCTATAATAAATTTCATAGATGCTCATCAATAATTGCACAATTTCCCGCAAAACACTGCGGACTTTAAACCTAAGCTGCGGTTTTGTTTACAGATTTAAAACTTTAATTAAATATTCATCAGCTCTAGCATACATGTAGACGGAAATCTTTATTTTCTTGATAAATTAAAAGCAGAATGAAAAAACAGAGAGACGAGTGTGAAGCAATCATCGCACACTCATTGAGATAATGCGATTAGAACAAACGACAAGTTGCAGTTAAATGTGATGGTTTTTCTAGTTTGATACTGTTTTCATTTTATTTCTTTATTGCATCATAATGCATGCGCATTTCAACTCATTTATTTTGAATTTAATTTCTACTTTTTTATATTTTTAACGGTTGATGAAGATACGAGTGAAGCACACTTGAAAGAATATTCATTTTCTGCGCTATGCTTATCAGAAAATGTCGCTTTGTGTAACATAACTACATTAAGGAAATGTTGCAGTTGTGTATTGATTGTTTTTAATGTAATTTTGAAATCCAATATGATGTTGTTTTTACATTATGTTTGGTCACATTTCATTTATCATATTTGTTGTGTGAAATGTTATTATTCTCTAATCAGTTTGTTGATCTATAAATTTTTATTTCATGTATTATTTATTATTATACAATAAAAAAATTATTAATTTTTATATTTAACAAATTTCATTGTCATTAGTACAAGATTACAAATTAGAAATATATAATTTAAAAATTTATTTTTTTCATACCAGAGAAATTGTTTTAAAAAGGTATCACCAAAGAATCAATAATGCTTTAACCGTGAAATCGAATTACTAACAAAAATAAACAAAATATAAAGCAAAGAGAATATAAAATAGAATCAACTGTGAGTAAGTTCCACTGTGCACATTTCTGCATTACATGGCTTTTATTGATCAGGAGTCAGTTGCTATTTTTAGCAACATCTTCCAAACTTAACCCGTCCTAAAAAAAGGACAAGCAAAGTTGAGAGTCAATGGAGTGTCCAAAACAAAAAATAAGTATAAAAAAAAATATAAAAAAACAACCTACGGTCATTTGCTACTGAATAGCACATTTAAAACCAGATATCTTGTCCTTTCTTCACTCCATTTACTACAATACTAAGCCAAAAACAAGTAAGATTTAGACAATAAGTCATCCTCGCGTCTAATTAACTCGTACCCAAACTCAGCCAACCAACTGACCAATATCGCATTATCTTTTCCACTCACTTCGTACACCACAAATTTATATCTGTCCGAGATAATATAAAAATGTAACCAAGCTATATTTTTAAAGCTAACTTAAAAATATTATTTCATTTTTCATTTTATATACTTAAGAAAGATCCATTTGTTAAAATAACCAGCAAATGAAAAAAAATAAATGTGGCGGTTGAACTTTTAGTCACATTTATTATTTTTTTTATTATTTTCGAAATGTACACCAAAGAAGAAAGAAAAAAAATCAATGGAGTATTGTCAAGTTGAACAAGGTTATATTTTGTATTATTTATATAGATCAAAAATTCTGGTTACTGCAAAGAGAATATTAAAGTAAAGTGTGGTATCTGAGTTTGATGTAATCACACCTACGTTACAATAATAATAATAACATCAAATTCGCCCTCTTTCTCCATGGTAACATCCAGAGCTGGCTATGTTATATTACTATTGAAGTTCTTGTTTTGATTTCTCAGTTTCATACACCAAATCCATGTGCTCCGAGCTATAAACTTTAATTGATAATGTAACTGATAAACATAAAATTCATGTAAATTATTAAAGCTCTTAATATTACATTTCAAAATTAAATTTGACTTAGTAAATTATATTTAATTTAGAGTTCATAAAGTAAAAATTATAAAAAAATTTGTTCAGTACCTCTTAGAGAAAGTCAAAATCATCAAAAAAAGTTGGATATTTATTGCATATATTTATTCCATCATTTCTTTTTATCTTTCATCTTTTCTCATATACATTTCAAAAAAAAGAAAAAAAAATAGCTCAATGAACAAATTGAACAAATAAAAATAAAAATGAAAAAGACTTTAAATCACTTTCGAAAAAATTCAATCTACTGTATAACGTTACCTATAAAATTTTATTGCCAACTTCAAATGAAACCCACAAACAAATAAAAAGAAATTTAAAACCAAAATGTTGAATATCCAACAAATGTCATTTACAAATCCATTATCAAAAAAACCACCTACAAAATCTTTTACCCATCAAAATTTTTTTCAATGCAACTCTTTATCAAATTTATCAGCAGCCAATTTCAAACATCAAGCACCATTACGATATTCAATTACAGAAGACAGATTCGACGTTATAAAATATAGACCAAAACGATGTAACGTGGGTTTGTAGGCATAGCTTAAATTATTCAATCACCAGAATTCCTAAGATAGCACCGTGAAAGCCTCGCCGCCAAGCAAAGCTAATTACCCATGCACACCACGTCATAGTCTATTGCCATGACAACCAGATGAGAAGGCAAAAGGCGTATAAGACTATCGAACAAATCTAGCAAAGCAAACTCCCAAATCACTACAAACGTAGGACATAAGAATCATTTCCCATGATACACCTATGATCCAATACGAGAGAATAAAAAAAAATAAAAAAAACCGTATGGGAGCATTAATTCACAAAAAAAGGGTCGAAAAGAACGTGTGCAAACTCGCTGTGTTGCCTTAACGGGGTGCGCACGTGCATTCCACAGTAATAGTAAATCAATGCGTTTGATCACGTGACCCAGACGCAATGGGTCGTCGAAGCTAGAGGAGTTGAACCATCTGTCGTCTTACCTTAACATGCAAATCACCTGCATCCATTCAAAGAAATGGAGGGCATGAGAAAGATGACAAGTGTGCACAAAAAATTCAATTCCCAACTGTGAGAAATTTGAACTTAACAGAAATAAATGTTTGCTTTCACCTCTACATGAGTTCGACAGGAAAAAGTATAAAAAGAGAAAAATGGAAGTGTTGGAAGAGTAAAAGAGGACGTGTGGAGGTCCTCGTAGACTGAGAAAAGGACTGTGGGGGCGGCAGTTGAAAGAAGAAGAGGGTCACGGATCAATAAGACAGTAGATTCTCACCGCCTATGGACACATTCCGGTGTATGCGGAGCCAAGTAGTGAGAGTCGGTGGCTCAGTCTGGTGACAAACACAGACTTTTAAACCGCATCGACATCATGCCCCCTGCAGCTACTCCTCCCAACAGATCCAATTTGACCTGGCGGTCAATTCGATCAAACGTCATCCGTCCGTCAAACCTGAATTTGAATCGTTTTCTTGTCAAACAAATATGGGTTCTCAAGATGTACAATCGATGTACATCAAGAGGTTTCAAATCGACCGATCAGCATAAAAGTCATCTGTACTGCCTCTATCATTTCTTTTCTTTAAAAAATTATTACAGTATTTCGAAAATTCAATTTCAATAATGCGTAAATCAATATTATGAATCCATAACAATAAAATCACTAAAATATTTAAATAATATTATATTTGTTAATAATACAACTCTACTTGATGCTGGGCACTGTTTTAACTAAACATTTTCAATTTATATCATTATTATTATTGTTCAAGATTTTTTTCTACAATTTTTATTTACTCTACATCAAATATTTAAATATACAAGAAAATGCAATTCTATGAATTGATATTAAATGCTATTTTGTCTATATTTTTCTTCATTTTACATCGGTTTTATTTTTCAGGAATTTTTTGTGTCTACTTTTATTCCTTTGGGTTTGACATTAGCTTTTAATTTTAAACTGTCAAATGACCTGTGTGTGACCTTAACTGTCTGTGCACCATAAAATACAATTTTCTCTCAACTTGTCTTACGCGATGGCGCCATTTTGATCCTATTTTTCTTTATCACAAGCATAACAATAAGTTTGCTTCCAAAACAGATCTAAAATGTTATTTCAATTTACAAAATAAGTTAAACAGAAAAAGATAACCACGATAAGTCTATTCAGCGTAGATTAGCTAACAAAATTAAGCTTCGTTAACCAATAAATATAAAACTACAATTTTATTTTTTTCATTAATTAATTACCATTAATTTCAATTAACTTGATCGACTTGATCCCAACATATCAAAAACTCGTTAAATAACCAATCAAGCAATTAATTAAGCCGTTTAAACATTCCAAACCCTCAAATTAAACACCATTTGTCCATGCTCATTTCATTTCATCTATTTCCTATTAAAGCCAAGTCGATGTCCTTCACACCCTTTCTTTTACTCCCAAAAAGAAATCAAATGCCTCCAACACCCTCTGGTAGGACGCGCAACCGGAAGCATCCCCAATCAATACCATCGTGCCTACGCGCGCCCTCTGCAGTCGGCGTTCGACGCTCGTGGAGACCCCCAGCCCAGCTCGTGCCCGGATGGCGGCATCTGGCTGCCGACCACCGAGGCGGCAACTGGCCGCCTCTACTCGCGCCCTCTGCTGGGGACCGGTGGCCTAAAGTGCCATGAGACTGGCGTGTGCCCTACTGGGGCTTCTCATCTGCTCCTGGGTCGTTACCGTGGCTGCAACACTACCGAAAATGGAGGTATACATCGCGGGATTTTTTCCGATCCGTCACCCCCAAGGAATCGGACTAGGGGTATTGCCGGCCGTCGACTTGGCCCTCAAACACATCAATGATGACCCCAGAATCCTCACCAATCACCATCTGGGAATTTATTACAACAATACCAAGGTAAGAAGTTAAAGAACACATTAATTTTTTTCTTATATTGTCATGGATTTCTCTTTGGAAATTTTATTTTATTTACTTTCACACGGAAACTGTCGTCATAGTAAACGAATTCGATTTTTATACGCTTCAGCGAGAGAGAAGGGGTTTCAATTTCTACGGTTCACGCAACCACAGTGTTGTTGTTGATAATTAACGATCTCTTTCATCCCTCAACTTGCATCTGACCTCAGAGGTACTGATCAACAAGTTCCGGGATGTTAGACTTCCCCTCACTGCCCGATCTTACAAAGCCTTGCGTTTCCATAACTGACCCCTGACCACTCAAAGCAGCCCATTGGTGGGTTGCTCACACGCATATTCATATTGATCATTTTATTGTTGACTTAATATGAATTCAAAATGTACTATGAGAGTAAGTCAGAAAGCTAATATTCTAACATTTTGGTAATAAAAATAAAATAATATAATTATACAAAATTTTAATTCTGGAGAAATTTCTTCAAAGTATTAAAATTTTCATTTTCTTTATGTAATTAAATACAATTTTATTCAAAGCTCATTCCCGCTCGTATGCTTTCCAATGATCATGTATCAATTACATTTTATCTCGCTTTAATCTCGCTCTTTTCGCAAATTTTCTCGTTGTCAAGTCTGCTTTTGTTCTTCGCTTCCAAACATCTCCTTCGCCATGAATTAACTGTCTATTAAAGAATTACACGAACGGAAAAAAATCTTGCAAAACCTCACAGATTTTTTTCCACATCACAGCATCAATGCTTGTTATGTGATTAAAAAATTATTGTAACGAAGCTGTTTTTCTAAAACGTGTTTACCATTAAATTTAGTAAAATAAGGTTTCAAATCTAATTAAAGAACACGTCGAATTTTAAATTTAGAATGTTTATTCGAAATCTGATATCATTATTCAGTGGTCTACGCTCTGAAAGTCTTACAATTTTTTCTAGAAATCTTGGAACAGATTCATTATATAATTTTCATTCGTAGTTAAATAAAAAAAAATAATGTAAAAATGTTACAAATTTTTACAATTTTTCTTTAGAATCAAAGTGTAAAAAGTGAAATATTTATTGCCAATTGCATGAATTTGAGTTACGATCCTTAAAATATTGCTCATCTAACATAAAAAAAACCAAACACATTATTTTCATAATTTGATCATTATTATAACATTTTGTCTGACTTTGCAATGCAATAAATTAAACGTAATAAAAGAAACAAATACAAAATAAAGACTAACTAAATTCAAGAATTGTAAGAGAAAAGCATCTTAAGTATCATTTTCTTTTATACATGTTGTCTTGGAAACTGCGTATTTATCTACCCAGACACAATTTTCTTTTTTTTCCACAACTGCAACCAATTGGATATTGTGCAGCTT
Organism: Geophilus carpophagus; assembly: GCA_034687075.1. Taxonomy (NCBI): domain Eukaryota; kingdom Metazoa; phylum Arthropoda; class Chilopoda; order Geophilomorpha; family Geophilidae; genus Geophilus; species Geophilus carpophagus. The sequence continues at coordinate 29,345 of JAQFZN010000244.1, forward strand.
CCATCATCTGTCATTTCCTATCATCAAAAATGTATGGCCGGAAACCCCAAAGAGTTGTAAATTTTAATCTTTTCACTTCACCTAACCCTATAATTGCAATTTATTTCATTGAAATTGTAAAAGGAAGTTAGAAAAACATTTAAAAAAAATAACTGATCACCAATACACCAAAATAAATTAAAAGGAATAAAGTAATATAAATAAATAAATTAGAGCAAAAAAAGTAAATAAACTACTATCTCTGGCATATACCCATATCCTGTAGCCACGTGATTGATGTGACATTTCACTTTGGTAGCTTTCTCTTGCCATGGCATTTTCCCCAGCTGTGCTTTTCACCTGGTTACGTGATGTTATCTGTTTGTCATGTTTACACCTTGAAACTTGAATCGTACCAAGTTCCAAAAATAAATTCTCAATTTACAACAAAACAAGTTTAAAAATCAATTAAAACCTATCGTTACAGAAAAAAAAAATTAAATTAATTAATTTATAAATCCTATTAATCTCTTTTTGCATCCGCAAATGCAAATAAGAGTTGAATCTAAAAGCCAAAACCAAATAATTTTAAAATAAATATCTAAAAAATGATTTAGTTATATAAATATATAATACTTTAGTAGTCAACAATTTTACAAAAACAACGTTTCTCTTTTACACCTAATCTGTTAAAAGAAGAAGAAAAAAAGAGAAAAAAAATTCCCAATCCGTTCAGAGTGCAGTCAATCAGAAATAGAAAACCATTACGAAGCTAATTAATAATAGCTGACGTTAAATTGGTGCTGCGTGTTGATATATAAAAACAGAGGCAAAAACTAAGTAATGTAACTAATGAAAGAAAATATCAACTCATCTAATGTCAGCAAATGGCTTAAAAAAAATAAAAAAAATTCATAAGGGCTTCATCTAATTTTTTTCTACATCAAATATAATTTTTATTTTTTTGTATGAATCTACATTACATTATAGATCTACTTTAGACCAGACTTGAGCAAGCAATAAATAGTTTATAATTGCTTACACATATAATGTTAAATGTGATTATTATCTCGTAAAAAATTGTGTGGGTTGTTATTAAGGTGCAGGAAATTGGAAGTAAATCCAATGGATCACAAAAATAAGCTTAAAGTTAAGTTGTAAACAAAAACCCAAACACGAAAAGCACCGCCTGAAATCCACTAGCTCACTTCACTGCCGATCAATGAAGTTGTGCCGGGAAGCTCTTCGGTGGCAACCTGCTAAAATGGCAAAAGATTGCTATTTCCAATGGCAATCACCGGGTCTTAATTACATTCCGCTCATCCTATTAACACCTATCGGTCAAATCCAATCAGGTTCATGAACCTGATTGCACATTGCTGTACGCTCCCAACAATTTACACAAATATCGGGCGATGGCTAATTTTCTCCTTAATCAGTGAGCCATTTAGTTTTCCTAGTAAATTACCTAAACAAACCATTACGATAAAATGTTATGAACAAACCAACTGATTGCTAGATATGTCATTTCTAGTGAAATAACTTTTTAATTTGCATTATAGTTGGGCATTTCATATTTGGTTTCAAATTTAGTTTTTATTCTGTCATTTACACAACTAGAAGTAGGTTACACAAAATGCACCTTGCAGTGTTATCATTGGACGCAAACCGTTTAAAAACCCTAAACCCCGCTGCTTAAATTTGAAAGCGAAAGAAAAATGTTTGCCATTTTTGTAGAGCGAGTAAAGAAATTGAGATTTCGTTTATGGCAAATGTGGGCAACTGTGAAATTGCCCACTTTGCATTGGTATGTCAGTATTGAAGTTTTTTTGTTGAGAATATAGAATATATTTTTTACATCAAATACTACTGCATAAAAAGTCTAGACAGCTGTGAATAACAATAAACGCAAAATTCTTTAAAAAAAATTAAAAAGTTTTAAAATTTGAGTGATTAATATAAAATTTTCAGTCACTTCATTTATTTATTTATCCAGTCACTCACATCAATTGTAAAAATAAAACGAATATTAAAATTTTTCTAGAATACAGTGACTTAGAAAACATTTATCTCCTTAAAAATTAAAATTAAAATTAAATTAAGTCATCAAAAAATAATTAATAAAATTTTTCCCAATCAAATTCTTGAGCCCTAAAACACATTACACATGTAAAATATGTGATCAACAAGCACCAAATCCAAACATTCTAAAAATTCTCGAAGAATGTAATTCAAATTAATAAAAAACATCCAAATATGCTCAAAAATATGCTTTGAAAAACAATCAAACGTTCTTAAAATATCAAAACATTACTGATCAAATAGTTCTTCTTGCTTCAATAAAACATTATTAAATCATCGATACATTTCCCCTCAAAAAAAGTCCAAAGTTCATTTCAATTAATCAAAAGCTCAACAAACGCAATGAAGAGAAACATCATCGTTTCGTTAAAGCACTAAGAAGCCTTTGGCTACTAAAAAACATGAGGCATCAATTTGTTTCCTTATGCAATCGTCTGAACGCTTCGTTTAGCCTGGAATCCCTCGCTATAGTAACCGACTGCAAAACAGTCTCCCGTGTCACCTGCTGAGCAAACGCGCACGTGCATCGCGTTCCAATACATTCTTCTCTCCACCCTCGCACATTTTCTCGCCTCAGGTCTTGAGTAAAGTGGCTCTGGTTTGAGAGTACCTCGTTCCTAGTGGGTGGGAAAAGAGCGCAAGTTGTGTGTTCACTTATTCATTTTAACGTGTTCGTTGCTACTAATGCATCACGTCACGTGATGTGTCAATGTGTTAAGAGAAAAAAACAAACAAACAAAACAAAACCCAAAAGAAATTAACCAGAGAAAAAAAAAACAAATGTTTAAAGTGAAACATTTTACATTAAACTTGAAAGATAAAAAACTGTGCTCAAATACCCACAAACCTTTCAAAAAAAAAATTCTAATAAATAAATTGAAGATGAAAACACACGGTGGTATCATATTAATGCATGATATATATATGTTTGATCCTAAGATTTTTATTTTTTAAATTAACCTCAATAGAGATTTATTCCTATATTAAGTGCTCATAAAATGTCTTGAATTTCACATTCAGAACTCTATTTGTATAATATTCTATTTCATTGAGTAAAAACTCATTTCTTTAGATATTCTCTGTAATGATGGATTGAAAAATATAAAGCCAGGTAGATTTTTCTATAATCGATTTCTGAAGTGTGGTAAAATGACTTGCAAAATTTTTACTTAAAATGCAAAACCTTTTATGAATATCCCAATAGTCTTTATATATTTATAGTTAAGAAAATCTGGATTAAATTTATTTTTACATGACTCAAACAGTTTAAAAATGGATTATATATGACATTAATCCTTGTAATGATTTAGATTTCTCAAGAGATTTCTGTTTAAATATAAATTAAAATAAATATTTACCATATTTGTGACATAATTTAATAAGTACCGGTAACTAAAACTTTAGATAAAATTTTCTTAAAAAATAAATAAAATAAAATTCTCATCATAATTCAACTTTAATCTACTTTAACTGAATAATCGGCTGTATAAGTTTGACATATTTGCTTAGCAAAGCGTATTTACTAAGAAATATCCTTCCTTAACATGCAAAAATAAGTTATTAAAATGCGAATTAACTTTATTTTTCAAGAGACATAGTTGTAGCAGCTGAATTCAATTTCCTTCCGTACTTAATACTTCCACAACACTTAACATACGTAAACAGAAAAGGCAGTTTGTATTTCAACAAGAGACAAAAAAACTCCTTATTTAATTATGAGTAAAACTGGTGAAAAATAAACGTTAAAAAACATCACAACATACAAAAACAAAAAAACAAAACCAAAATCAATAAAATACATAAAACGCTATGAATTATCCAAAACGCACTTTTGGTCACTTCTAACAAAATATGCAATGATTACAAATCCATACATGATACTTTACAAATTTATACTGTGTAACTATAAATATCCACCCTATTGTAAAATATGTTAAAATACTCAACAACATACTGCTTTTTGACATTATACCAAAGGTCAAACATGCGTTGCTGTACTGATACCGGAAAGCGAGAGAAACATGTGTCAGTCAATACACCATTCAGAGGCCATCACAGAAACAACCACTAAAATTAAAGCAACGTTTCCTCTTTCCGATGTTTCACCTTAAAGCTCAACAATTGGATTTAAGTAAAAGTGAGCTACTGTTAATGTAATTAAAGGATCAAGATATTTAACTGAAAATGACATTGGAATAACAGTTATTATTTCATAATTGTTGTTGGCGTATTAAAAATAAATGCATATTTAATTCGATATTTGTTAATTGGAAATGTTTCTATTAGCCTGTGATTGTAATTAGAAACGAATGAAAATTGAAACTCGAAACTTGTAGAAGAATAGAGACGACGGTGATAAAATTGGGTGTTAATGTTATGGACACTTGTAATCAACTTTGCTCGCCTTAACTCATATAGAAAAGATTTCACGGTATTACTGCGCTAATTACACGGCAGTTCTTATATTGTTTAAAGATTTGTTACTGACTTTTCTCTTTGTTCTTGATGGTTAAATGGGATGTGATTATCCGCAATCAGAAATTTACTTTGACCGTGATTAAATTGAAGCAGTTGACTGAGTTTATTTACAACACGTTGCCGGTGTTCTCAGTTAAATGAAAAATCTAACAAATTGCTAAACGATTGTATAAACCCTACATTTATACATTTAAACATTTTCTCAATAAAGGTGATTTTTCTACAAAAGTTATCTTATCTTTTATAAATTCCAAAAAAGGCAATAAATAATATGCATTATTTAATAGACTAAAATGTATAATTTGTAAATTAATTATTAAGAGTGATGTGGTTGACTAGATCGTGAGTAAACAAGTTCGTGTGATAGCACTTATACATGTCAATATTCGTATTTAATTTTATTTAAAAGTTAATTAAAAAATTTAATTTTATACTCGTTTGAATTGTGCTGCTTTTCTTTGACAGATATCAAATAACAGTAGATTGAATTCAACTAGAAAGCAAAGCAATTTCATAAAAACATTTCCATAATAAAAGTCGCTTTAAATATAGATAATCTACAGCTTTGTGAGTCTAATTACACATTCCACAGAATGATTACTGCAACCGACTGTTGTAATAAAACACACATGATGTAAACGATCAAAGGTTTCAGAATCTAGCAAGAAAGGCAGAAAATGATTCTCATTTATTTAAGTGGAATTCGAATTCTCTCTCATGCATAATTTCTATTCCTGCGTAAAATGTTAGAACTCAAAAATCAGATGAAGCGAGAAATGTTTCTTTGCAGTTATTTACGAATAGCATTTATTTTAAAAGCAATTTATTATAAACAAAGGCAGAAGGCACATTTGAGTACATTAATAAAACAACATATAAATAAGTTCATGTTAATTTATTAACTTGAAAAAAAATTGTAATTTAGATTTTTATTTGTTGCTGCATCAGCCAAACAAGTGCCGAGAAATTTTGTCAGGGGAGTCGTCTTATGAACGGGTTGGTGATAAATTAGAAATAGTAAAACACGTGATCAGAATGAATAAGATATTTCAGCATAGAAAAAATGACTAAAGGAGGCAATGTCATTACACCGAGTAGCACAGGGATGTCTGGGACAGCGTTATGTCTAATAAAATCTTAAAATCGTTCTGAAAATGCTGCATTAGCACTGCACTAGATAGGTCACAAGTCGAGATCGGCTTATGATCGGGTCATGTACTTTTCATTTTTTTTATTTAACTAGGGGATCGTCTTGTGAATGAATGGACTCAAGGTTGAGTATATACAATAAATTTAATTTGTTCTTGCTACAACAACAAAATTAGTAAGCAAACATCAATAAAACAACGATTACTTAAAAAAATGTACAAATAAAAAAATAAAACCTCACTCAAAAACAAATTAAATTATACACTTAAAAAAAATAAAAAAATAAAGAAAATTGAATTTTTTCTTCAAATACCCCAAAGAAAGAGAGTTAAAATATAAAAACAATACTCTTCTACTAGTTACATGTCTTGCTAAATATATTCATTCATTTTATTTTCCTTCCATTTTGCCAATTTATTGATTTTCCGTCCAACATATCCTCTTCTTAACTCATAAATAAGTCAAATGTTTATGGATCTTTCACAAGGAATGGTTTCAAACTGAAAAGTTTTTCCCTTAGAAATTGTCAAATTCTCATGCCGTTGTAGTCACACCCTTCTTCGATTCTTCCGCACAAGTTAAGTAAAAGTTTATCATGGAACAGCCAAAATCAACTCTTTGCCAACTAATTTGGCGCCAACACACACATACATAGAAGCACACAAAGTGCAACCAATCACGGACAAGACGACACTGCAACGAGAAATGGAGGAAGAGAAAACTGCGTTTGATCACAGCAGAGTAATTTGGTCCGTCGTAAAAGTTGCCTGCAACATTTGCCAAAGCGCAACCCCCCACTACCTTGAGAAAAGACCTCCACAAAATTATGTCAACTTTAAAGGACACAAAGTTTCAGATAAGGGAGATAAAAAGCCGAGCTAGAGAGTTGCACTCAGGTGGATCGCATCACGTTGAAGCTTTTCTCACAAAAATTTATAGCGGAAACTTACCCTACCTTATTTGTCAGTTAACAAACCCATTGTTAAAATAAAAAATTTAAAACAGCACATTAAAACATGTGTAGAATTTAGGAATTCACACATAATAATTATACATATTCAAGCAAATGATTTGTTTGTTTGACCATACCAAAATCAACATGAAATAAATGAATCGGATGACACCGAGTTCATCCCAATGTGCGCGAATCGCTTGAATTGACATCTTTCCCATGTCGTATTTCGATCAGTTTGTCACGCTTTTGCCATCACTTTTATGTCGTCGTTTATAGATTGTTTTGTCCTCTCAATCGGACATTTTTCCAATATTAAAGAAGCATTTTTTTTCTAAACTAAAAGCTACAAATTAATAACGATATAAAAACACAGATTGAATATTATTAGTATATTTTTATTCAAAGAATATTTCTTTTTGAAACTGCAATGTACCACATTCTAGTAAATATAAATCTGAAATCAATTAAAATTTAAGATATAAATGTTAGCTATCCATGATGGCGTAAATAGAGAAAGGATTGACTTAGATTGAGTTGGGTTGAAAGTAAATGGTTGTAAACTTTGTTCTACATTGAGGGGTTTATAATATAATCTTTATATATATACACAAAAGTAGGTCGACTTCCAGAAACAGAGGATGAGGTGTAGGGGATACAGAAGACCAACAAATCACAATGCGACACAACTTGACCAACAGGATGACTTCCTGTTTTGTACACAACACTAATTTAATTTATTTTTATCAAAATATTTGCTAATAGTCAACATAGTCATTTTGACCGGGAGACTCCGGTTTTGGCGACCATTCTCTGGGTCCGGGTTGGTAGGTTATTCAGATTATATATGTGACCACCAAGAATCTAGGACTTGTGGTAACGTGTATAAATTATAACGTAACCACTAATAGATTACAGTCATACCTCGCTTTACAGCCTAGATACATTCCGGAAAAGTTGACCATAAAGCAAAAAGCCATATAACAAATCAATTATTTTGATACAATTTTTGATACAATACAGCATTTTTTTGGCGGTATAACAAAAAATTGTGGGCCAGAAATCGAAAAAGTGCCATAATTAACAAAGGCCGTTATAGCGAAATGCCCTACAAAGAGTGGCCGTATAGCAAGGTACTACTGTATAGAATCTGCAATAAAATCTATAACCCAGGTCACTTTGACTAAAAAATTTCGAAATTTTTTGGTCAGAAAAATATGCAATCAGAGCAAAAAAAAAATAAAAAAGGTTCTCTGTATCTCAACATGAAAATTATTTTTCTCAGGGTCAGCATCGACTCAATGTTGGCAATCCCATTTGCTAAGAAAAAAAACATTAACATTAAAATATATATTTAAATAGATATTTAAGTTAATACAAACAAGTCATGCTTCAATAGTTAAGATTACACCTTTTTACCAAGTTGTAGGTGAAACCACCAAAGGCTCATTTTGTGGTAGTTTGATGGTGTGTCTATACTGGTTAGCTGAAGTGCTTGAAGCGTAAGAAGACTACTGATCCAATTCTGAGCACTCTGACAGCAAATCATGACACTAATCCTATCAGTTAAAGATGCTGCAAAAACAGAAAATAGTATCTATTTTCGTTTACATCAATCTAAAAGAGATTTCTTATACTAAAATATCCTGAAGATGTTTCCCCCCTTTTTTAAAAACTAAATGAAGAACCTTAAGTGCTTCTGCTCATGTGATGTTCTCATTTCCTGGTACTGCTTAAGGCGTAAACTCAACTATTTTTTTTCTTTTTAAAGCGGGATCGATTTTACAAAATTTTTATTTGTTTTATTTATTTTCTTTTTGGTTTAATTTAAACCGAAACTTATTAACACGTGAATAAGTTGTAAATTTAAATGATAGAACTTGTACACTTAAATTTTTATATTGCTTATTTTTATAAGTAACCGATTTAAATAAAATAATAATTTGAAAAAATTATAAATGTAAATAAGCAAACTAAAATAACTGAAAATGTTTACAATACCATCTAAAATAGACGTACAAACTCAATTTACAAACATGAGAAACATTGTATAAAATATTCACACTATATTTGAACAAAACTGGTCCCAGTTTCTTTTTATATCAAACTACTAGCCAGTACCCGGCATGCGTTGCAATGCTACTTTAAGAGGTTTATTGAAGTGCTTTTTGGTATTTTCACTGTTCAAATTTTCATGTATTTTCACTATTCAAGTTTCCCTGTATTTTCACTGTTTAATTTTCCCTATATTTTCTCTTTTTCAAGTATTTTCACTTTTCCCAGTATTTTCACTTTTCAATTTTCCCTGTATTTTCATTTTTAAATTTTCCCTGTATTTTCACTTTTAAATTTTCCCTGTATTTTCACTGTTCAATTTTCCCTGTATTTTAACTTTTCTCAGTATTTTCACTTTTCAATTTTCCTAGTATTTTCACTGTTTAATTTTTCCTGTATTTTCACTGTTTAATTTTCCCTATATTTTCTCTTTTTCCAGTATTTTCA
>JAQFZN010000245.1:0-38485 GCA_034687075.1 Geophilus carpophagus
TTAATAAACCTAACATGTTTAATTTATGAATTGATTTCAAGTTGTATTTGAAGCATGTAATTTTTAAATTTTTAAATTATAATTTTACAAATTATATAAAGGTAAAATTTAATCATTTCCAGAAATAAATTATATGTATTTTTTAAATATAAATATTAAATTTAATATATATAAAATGTAATTTGTTTTTCTCGTGTTGGCTTGTTGTCAAACTTCACTGCAATGCCATAAAAACCGTTAAATTTCAAATTAATGCTTCAATCAAATGTATACAACTTTTAAATAACTATTCGAAAAGAGTTATAAGCTCATTTCAATAGTAATTAAATTGATTGAGCATTTAATGTTACAATAACAATAGTAAAAAACTTCTAATTATTACCATTTTGTTTGATTAGTTTTTAAATTTTAAACCTCTTGTTGTATTAAAAGGACAAACGTCATGTGTTTGTGAGTCATAACGGCCATTTTCAAATATTACATCACTAATATGGCTTCTGGCCATGCCAAGAACTATTAACTTTTACTATGAAATAATTGAAGTTGCAAAACAAAAGTTTCATTTAACAAAAGAAAAAAAAATGTAATTATATTTTTAATCAAATTTTTCCATTTTTAAAATGAATGCAGTATCTCTTTAATTATTAAATTATTAGACCTCATAAATAGATGCCCTTGTCAGAGGGTTGAATGCGATGACGTGGCAAGTCTATAACAAGATTTCTAATTAGACAAAAGGGCATCTCATCTCATTTGGGTGTGAGTATCCAACTGTAGATCAGTTGGGTGAGCTGATACATGACATGTTTATTTTTAATTACCAATTAACGGCTCCACCACAACCCTCGGGCAATGATTTGAGATGGAAAAGACGACAGATGGCGCCATCAATGCTAGAAAAATACAAGAACAAAATAAAAAAAGAAGTGCACAATACGCATGCGTCTTTCTTTTGATTACAAAAGAAGGGGGGAGTAGAATATGTAAAGAAGTTGGTGACCCCCTCAAAGCAAACGCAGCAGCTGCTCTAACCGCCAACATGGATATTTATTAATAATTTCATTTTTTATTTTACATTTTTCATCTACTCATTGATTTCAATCAAAATGGACGAAGCAGTTACCATGGAAACTTTTGAGTTTAGCGGTTCGAATATTTGTTCGTTGTTAGTCGGGTCGGTGGTGGGGTTTTGTGGGGTCGCGGTGGGTAAATGTGGGTATGGATGGTGAAAGGAATCAGGGATGGGGAGGAGGAGACTAATCTGGTTCATAATTGCCCGGTTCGTTCAGCCGGTGGCCAATTGTGGAGAATAAATGTCTTGAGGAAGAGCAATCACATACTTGTTGTATGGTAGCGACAATAGAGGGAGTGGAAGGAATGGGTAGTTGGGAGGTGGCGATTGCGATGAATTGGATGGGTTTAAATTGGCTTGATTCCTGTAGTTTTTTTTTCCTTTCGCGTCCCTTCTTTAAACAGTGGTTTTGAGGTTTAAAGATGATGTCTTTTTTTGGTGTAGTTTCGGGCGATTTTTTTTTCTTAATTGAATGGGGTAATGAAATGCGGACGTAATGGGTTTTTGACATTAAAAGTTCCCATTTTAATGTTATTAAAACTTTATATTTGCGCATAAAATCAATAATTTTTTTAGTTTAAATTTTTCTTCTAATTTTAAAATACTGTACATGAGTTATGTAATATTCAAATGAGGCTCTTTAGGAACTATTTGAACGCTTTTTTTATTAAATTAATTATTTTACATGTAGTTAAAATAATATTTTATAAAAAATTAATTTTTAAACAGCTTTTTTTATGTTGATGGATTTGTTTGAGTTCTTTAAAGACAACACTGGCCACTGCAACAAATGGCGCTACACGCATAGGTCTAAAAAAACCTGCTACTAATTACTTTTAAAAAGCAGTTTTTAATTGAAAAATTGTTCTTTTGACCTCAGACATTTGTTTCTATCAAAATGTTTACACTGATGTATCAATTATAAGTTATCTCGTTTTAATCTAGTTAATGACATACTCAAATAATTCTGCTCCAAATCCTTTTATGACATTGAAACATTTCAATTTTTTATTTTTAAAAGGATATGAAAAGATTTTTTTTAAATCTAAAACCATTAAATATATTTTTTTGGCAATAAAAATGCAGTTTTAGCATTTTTACAGCCGAATTCATCATATCTTTAGTTAGATGCAGTGACATTTTTAACTTGGCTAACGATGTCCCGAGGGTAGTTGACATTAGAGATAATTGGAGAAAAATTTGATGTCATTGACTGTGCCTAACACGTTTCTACTATAAAAGAAGTTAGGGTGAAAAAAATGGCGATGAAAATTACGCGATAATGTTATGATATCGTTGCAATCAAATATTTGTGTAGATCGTCGTGTCGAATCACACTCACTCTTATCATCACATGCTTGAAAATTATAAATTTGATGTCATTGACCCTTACTAGTTTGAATAATGAAATTAAAGAGTTGACGAACCATAAAATAATATTTATTTTATTGTAACATACATTTTAATTTAAAATATTATTCGATTTATTAATAAAATTCATGTTAAACTAAGTCATTTCTATACTTTTTGCTTAATAGTTTATATTCTTTTCATGTCATTTCAGGGTTGAGTGAACGCTTTTATTTCTTTACTTTTTGTTTGTTTGTTTTGGTAATGGGCTTTTATATTTGATATTTTTATGTTTTTATTCGCATATTCGATCTGTTGGACTGGACACGCATATTTAAATGGCGGAGAGTTCTTTGTGTGTCTAAATTCAATCGAAGTGAAAAGGGGGAGGTGAATTTCAAGTCGAAATGTGTGTTGCAGTTATTTAGATGACTGTGACTGCAAAAAAAAATTGTAAATTTACATAATTTGATTATAAATTGGATATGAAAAATAAATGAAATAAAATAAAATAAGATAAGTTGATTTTGTTTTATTTTTGGAATCGTAAAAAATAGTTGAAAATTAAACTAAGCTCATTTATTTTTGTTTATTTTTTAGTTACATTTTTTTTTGCCTCGCCAGGCGTCATTAGTGAGCATTGTAACGTTAAGGTTATTGGTCCCGTGACCTGTTTGAGGCAGAAATACATTTTTAAATTCCATTTGTTTATTACTGTGTAAATTAATAGGCCTAAAACAGGCGTTTTGTTGTAATAGGGTGCAAGAGGTCCGAGCGGAATGAGGGAAAGGTGAAATCTTTTGGCCACAAATTCCCGAAGACAGACACTAGGGGATTTTCCCTATTCTTAGACTTGGAATCTTCCACAGATTGAAGGAACCCACTTAGAATTCAAAGAAAAAAAAAGAAGTGGATAAAGGGTGAAGGGTTGTGTTTTGGCTGAGATTGATTTGCCTGGGTGGACTGAATGCGCAATGGCCTCTAGAGCTGATGAATGTGCGCATGTTAGGCAAATAGATTGGATTGTTGTAATATAGTAGACACAAAAGAGGATTTTGTTCGCACGTCTTAGTATATACATAGAAGAAGGGAGAGAAAAAAAATAGAAAAGGATTTAGGCCTAAAGTGCACTCAGATGCCTTTATCAACAATGTGTGTATGTGTAGCTTTGCATTTTTCTCTTTTTCTTGTACTTCTTCTTTTGCCACACAACCGAACACTGATTGGAGAGTGAAAAGAGGCCTAATGGCGTTGGGCTCCTCCTCGTGCACGCCAACATGATTTATTTTGGGATTTTCAAAGAGGCCTTTGCTCATATATAACGCAGGTGCGACCCCTACCAACATCATACAATCGAAGCTAATTTGCTCACCTTCTTCCTTCCTTTCCATCAACTCATATTGTCCTTGGATCTACAATTCCATTGATTGACTTTGGAAAAATTTTGATCCTTATTCTCTTTTCTTTGCACCCTCTCTCTACCTATCCCACCTCCTTCTTCGATTTTTTCTAAGTAATACAATTAAATCAATTTCACTATATGAAAACCTTGTTTGATTTACGGCACCGCCATTTTCCAATGGGTGTATAAGATGTTAACAAGAGTTGACATGAAAATAAAATGATGTATACGTTTTTTTTTTCAATATTTTTCATTTATCTTATCTAAAATTCAGTTCTAGGACGTAGTTTGTGTTCATTTTAATATGAATTGGCCGAATGATTAATCGAATCGATGACGTCATGGGTAATATTTTATTAGGATGTGGTGACAAATGGGAAAAGCATTGTGTAGTCACGCGTAAAATAATTAAAATTGATTAAAATTCAATTGTATAAAAATCGGAGCGTCGTACGCATTAATTAAAGTTCCTATTTAAAGTAGTTATCGGGTTTAAGGCTTAAATTGGTTTAATAAGGAAGTAATTTGAGGCTTAGTGAAAAATGGATAAACAAATCTTTAACTGAAATGTTAACTTTTATACTTAATTCTGTTCTGGTGTTGGTTTACCTAACGCTTAAACAGGCTTATAGTTTAAATATATTTTAATTATTATAAATCAATTAATTTGTAAGATTAAACTTGTAAATGGTTTAATTTATGGTACTAAAAGCTGAATAAATCGTTGAAACAGTTTGTTTTGTGATATTGATGATGTTGATCGATTTTCCACCTGCAGTAATTGATATTTGTTAAGTGATTGTGGCTTTTACCATAAATAATTAGTTGCAGCATTTAGCTTGCAGAAGTCAACTTCCGGTTGATATTGCACTTAAAAAAAGGGAGAGTAGAAAGTAAAAAAAAATATTTCCATTTAATTGATCTCATCATTTATACAATACAAGGATTAATCATTTAGATCAACAAAAAAAGCACAATATAACACAGGAAAGAAATGAAAAAAAATCTATCACGCACAGAATTGTAAGGGAGAAAAATGAAATAAAATGCAATAAGGTAGAAAAAAATAAAGGTAAAAATACAATAAAATTAGAAGAAAAAACAAGTATCTGATACAATTGATTTGAGCAATATGATAACAGTCAGCAATTGAGCTTGTAAGGACATTAAAGTACATACTACGGAAAAAAATAATGTTTGATGCGTGTTTGTAAAAATAAAAGAAATATATAATAGCTTGTTATATACATACAACGAAGCAATACTATAATTTATTTTAACCTGGTTTAACGTATTTATTGTTTTATAAATTAGCATGAAATTCTACTTGCATTTAATCATTATCTGATAGCATGGCTATTAAATTACGTTCAAATTGATTTAAGGAAATAGGAAATTGAAAAAAAATTTCAATTTATCTGGGAAAAATTGGTCATTTTTTAATGTTTAAATGTTTGTAAAAGTATAGCTGGGGTTAAATGTTACAGATAAAATTTATCGTAAATTCGTCTTGACATGAATTAAGAAAATTTACAACATTACAGTGTAAAGTTAACGGTAAGATCAACTACACATCTATGATTCAAAATTTAATTTGCAAGATAATTATTTTTATCTGATTTATGACTAATTAAATCAACATTCTATGCGAAATGTTGATTTAATTGATTGATTACTTTGCACATATAATGCCAATGAGCTCCGATGTAAGCTAAGGCTTATATTCAAGCCCAGGTTTGTATTAGAAATTTGGAAGAAATATGATATATATAATATTATACGGTATCGATATTTCAAGGCAACTGTATTATTAATAGCAGTAACTGGTTTCGTTAGGATATGATTTTTTTAAATAGAATAATAAGCCACTAACAAACCCATACAAGCAGACTTGTTATCAGTAATTAATGTTACTTGGTTACAAGAACAGCTTTAGCTGTAAAAGAAAACGTAGGATTGACGATGTGAACAGGTGTATAATGCCCACCAATTATTAAGCATTTATCCGAATGAAGACCTGGGTCATAAATAAGCAGAAAATAACACCCTAAGACGTATTCAAGGAACTGGTTGTCGCAAAGGGCACATGAAGGCGCCTTTGGAACACAGGGCCGTCACCTTTACCTTAGGTCAAAAGAAACGGTTCGAGGTGTCGCCTTACCTGGCGATGATAAGCTTTGGTGATAAATATTGGCGCCATTTTGACGCCCCGTTTTCAATGAGACTTCATTTTGCTCTATTGATTTCCGTGAAGAGAAAAATAAAGGGAAATTTTTCACCTGCATCAAGGGCCACAACCGACACCTGGCAGGACCGGTTTCTCCTATTCATTCTTTCCCTCTTCTTTTCAACCCTTTATTATTTTTTTTAGCTGTTGTAGGTTTGTTAGAGTTGAAATTTGCGTCCTTGAAATTTTTACCAGTTTCAATTTAATCTGAGCTCAGCTGTATATACCGGTTCTTCGAATATCTTTTTCTTTTTTTCACTTCGACTTGGCCCAAAGGCAAATACTTGACCGGCGTTTTAAAGTTGAGGCAAAATTTGGAATTAAAATTGATTGGATTGTTGTTATAAAGAGGTTTTTAGGGGGGTTATTTTTGGGGTTTGAAAGATGCCATTTGGTGAAATTGAAATTTGCTTCCATTTTTTTTAATAATATTTCTTGGAAATATTACATGTAGCAAAATGAAAAAAATATATTTAATAAAAAACCAAGATGGCGTTTAAACTGATAACATTGAAATCAATAAATTGAATTGAGTTTTTATGGTAGAAATTTATAAAGATTTAAGTTTCTCTTAAATGGAATTTGCAATGATGGATTTCTTTTTTGATTTTTCTTTTTAATTTAAATTTTTTTTTATTGTAATCCATGGTTTATGATTTATAAAAATTCAATTTTCCCTCCATACGAGAGTCTTGAAGAAAAAAAATATGTTATCTCGGAAATTTACAAGAAAATCGGGCGACATTATTAGCGGACAAGTTGCAAACACATAATCAATTTGCAAGAGAGAGAGAGACGCTCGCGTTCATATTAAGATTTGATAAAACCCCCGCGTGCACGTTTCTTCCGAAATAGGAAAGGAATAGGAGTATGGAAGGGGTGGGGTAGGTGGGAGGGGGAGAGGGATCTGTTGTTTTCCAAAGTGGCCGCTAGATCCCGCTTCATCAAGTTGGGATTAGACTCAAAGCTGGTTTTAATTAGAACGGAATAGAGGAAGATGTGAGCACGCGCGTTGCGAACGCGCGCCGCAGCTGCTCTCCCCTTCTTCTCTATCAACCTCCTCCTGCACCGAACCGTCCGCTTGTTGCGTCACAACTTAAAGATGGCGGATTTACTTGTTAATTGTATTTAATTTAGTAATTTACATGTGGAACTTGTTTTTTTTTCCTTTCTTTATTCTTTTAATTTTAATTTGATTTTAACATTATGCGAAAGTTTGTAATTTTTATTACATTTTTCTTTAAGTTTCGTTGAATAAAGCAAATGTCTCACTTTAATAACGTCCTTGATTTAGAATTATGAAATTAGTCATAATTAAAAACGAAAATGGCGTTGTTAAAAACAAGTTATTGAAAATACATTTTAGGAAGTTTTGCAAGTTAGAGAGGTTTGTTAAGTAATTATGTGTTGAATAGGATTTGTACGAAGGTATAGAGAGAAAGAGAGGGTTGAGGGATAATTCAAATAAATTTCACAACTTGTAAGCGAAGACAGTTTTAATGCGCCCATTGAAATATGCGGTGAAAGCGAATAAAAGAGCTGCTAATGAAAGAGGGGAGATTGAAGCAAAAAATGGCTGCCTACAATTTTTTTTATTTTCTTTTTTTTACCAACGTGGAGGAGGATATAAAGAGAAGTAATTGGCTTGTACTATGTGTGTGTTCACCGACTGATATGGGAGCATGTAGTTTTTGTTTATGGAACAGATTCAACAAGTTGTGCGCAACACTTTATTTTTTGAATGATTTGAGTGTTATCTCGAGTTGTTTTATTTAGGGAATTAATTAAAAACAGCATTGTTTGAGCGACAGGTAAATCTAGGTACACGACCCTCGGGACGATGAGTTAGGAGAGATGCGCGTGGGCGGTCTAATTTGCACAGTAATGAGAGTCCATTTGAATGGTCAGTTTAGTGTATGCGTATGACTAAACAGGAAAAATAGAAAGAGGGATGGGAAGGGAGAGGGGAGTGTAATTGTTGTTAATTGGTGCCCGTTAGGGATAGAGAAACGCGTTCCCCTTTCCACCATATTTGACCACACATCCGACGGCATTCGCGCCTTAATGACCACAGGTTAAATGGCGCCTTGCGTTCCCTTAGCGTTCGCATTTTCTCCCCCGACCTCCTCCTTCTCTTGTCTCTGATAAAATTAAAACTATTATGAATGGCAGTGATAACAACTTCTTTATTGTATATTAGGCGTTGTAAACAGCTCAACTTGTTATGAGTTTGGTGCAATTAATCAGGCAAGTTGTAAGCACCAAATGACCCCTTATGCACAAATGGCCAAACCGCGTTTCGTGCTTAAAACAACATCCCCCCTCTCTCCCTCCTCCCCCACTCAACCTTCCCTTCATCTCCTTCGTTCACCCCTCCCACTCTCTTGTACTTAGTGTTTATAAATTCTGTCCAAATGACCAGTTGGAATGGACCGAGGGGAAAAGGAAAGACGAGGGGAGAGAGGGGTGTGTTGAGAACGGGTTTGTTGTGTGCAAAGAAAGTCAGATCTTGTTAATGTTGTGGAAGTGGTCAGTATGCGCGTTGGTTGGATAATAAACGTGATGTGATTAATGAAAGTTGTTTCTGGCATCTTAATAATCTCAGTTACATGGTCAGGCCTGTGTGTGTGTGTTGCTACAATTTACAGCAAATGCAATTAAAGCAAATGAATGTGCCAACTTTTGTATAGTAATGAGAGTGGGCGAGCCGAGTGCAATTTGAAAGCAGTTGGCCAAATTAATTTTCAACTTTTCAAAGTAGTTTTATATATAAAAGGATTTGTTCTCGCTCTCTCTCATTTTATTTTTTTTTTAATTTTTTTTTATTTTTAATTTTCAAACTTCTATAGTATGGGTGTGGTTAGGAATGTGTTTTCTCGGTTAAGCTTTTTGGTTGAGAGGTTAATATTTGTAATAAATTTCGTAATTTTTTAAAATGTCTTGATAGCAATTGAAATAAATTGGATTGTAAACATGATTAAAATTATTATGTTTTTGCTTATGTATTTCAAAGAGAAAAATTCTATGGTAAACATGGTTTAATTTATTTTTACTTAAATTTAATTTCATAAATGCAAAATGGTGGATCATTACTTATTAATAAGTAAAACGCACTTATATGCAATATGTTTTCTGTTTTGAGCTTTGCTAATGGTAACTTAAAGTTACTATAATTATAACTTAATTCAATATAAATTTTAATATTTAAATACATTAATAATTTAATATTTTTCATGCTGTGTTTAGAAAACTCAACATTAAAACAAAACAATTTTTTTTGCATCTTTTAGAAAGTAAATTAACTGGAAATATGTAGTAAAACGTTATTAAGTGTTAAATTTGTACATTTATCACTGGAATGTAAAGATAAAGTGAATTTTACGGTATAAAAAATAGCAGTTAAACACATAAGCTATAACATTTTAGCAACTGACTGTTTCAAGAAGTTAGTTTAAGTGAAAAATTGGAGAAAATGTTTGGTTAAAAATAATGTAATGGATAATTTTGTTCTTGGAACTTTAAATGAAATCTTTAAAAATGAAAACTTTAAACAAAATCGGGAACATTCAGATATAGTTTAGTATTTCAAAATTTATAATTAATATGTAACCAACTCTTGTTTTTAATTCTCAAATTAGTGCATCACAGCTTCTGTAGACATATTAAAACAGTCAAACGGTCTCAAGAAGTTGAATTGACATTTTAATATAATTTGTTTTAGCCAATTATGAAAGCTGTTTCCGTGAAACCTCTTAAATTAAACCGAAAAAATTCAATTAATTTTAATTTTATTTCTTATTCAAACATTCAGTTCCATTTAGAATTAACAAGAACGTTTATCACAATACAACTCTCTTTTTTGCCAACTCAAACTTTTGCTTTCTCACACTAGGGGACTAAACCCTGATAAACTTCTCTCTACCCCTTTGATCTCTTCATGTCTTTTTTTTTTTATTGATTTTTTTCCCCTTCCCGCTCACTCTTTTTTATGTCACTTCGTACTTTTTTTTCTTTTCACTCTTTCTCCCCCTTTTTTTTTCCAAATTCCACGTTCGTGGTTCGTGGTCGCCATGACAACTTAACAATTCGCGCCAAATGTGCAGTCGGCATTATCCTTAACCAAGTTAGGCATAATCGGAGCGCGCCACCTAACGAGCGTTATTCGGTTTACTCGGCCTCCTCCATCCCTGCCCCACTTAGAATTGAGCGGAAGCGCCCTCAGCCTCACGCGCCAAGCGGAATGAGAAATCGCCCACGTGACTCACGCGCCACGCGTCGAATGCCACAGGGGCCAATGTGCCTTGTTGCAAAATAACAACAATGAAGTAGGCGAATGCATAGTTATGTTTATATTGATGCAGTAATCAGAATCAGAACCGAATTGGCATGATTACTTTTTATGAATTTATCCAATTTTTGACTGCAGTTTGTTTTTTTATAATATTATTTATATATTTGTGTGTCGTTTTAAACTTATATTTGTAATAATGATGAGTTAACCAAAGGACCTGGGATTTACGTTTCATTACACGTGTGTTAAAGTTGATTTTCTGTGTAGTTCCTCCACTTCTTTTGAGGAAGACATTATTAGATTAATGTAAACATTAATTCAGGTTTTCTTCTGCAAAGTAAAAATTTAAAATTTTATTTATAAAATAGATTAAGAGTTGCTGATTCATTGAAAATAATTCATTTTTTAAAGATACGAATATTCTCAATACATAACATTATTGTTGAACGCGTTCTGCTGCGTGCAACTTATATTGCGAGACAACAAGAACTCTGTATTGTAACGTATAAGACTCAAATTGCGTCCATGTTGGGCGTCTTAAATGCAAATAAGCAAGGAAAGGGTGTGTCGTAGGCACACGCAAGTTTTATTGCTTTGTCGGTTGTCATAGCGACCAGGGTCGCTCATAAAGAAGTCAACCGGAAGTTCGCCATTAATCGTCGGAGAACGAGGCAGAATGACAAGCAACACCGGATATGACATAAATTTGGACAACCTCTATCTCCCCCACCCTCTCTTGCTGTTACCCCACTCAGTTCTTCATCATGTCACGTGATGACCTCGAGGCTGAAAAATCAAATCTAAATTTATAAACTTTGAAATAAAATATATATATGGAAAAGATATCTATTTTTATATTTCTATTCAGTGGAAAATAAAAATTATATATTTTTTAAAAGGAAAAGTGATGAATAAACAAGATGGCAAATTGCTATGGAAACATGTCGTCCGTCTTCTTTTCACACCTGTTTACCTGTTGATTGAAGCAAAGATAAGACGGCCATAACACCATCTCTTACTTCTGGTCAAAATGTCCTCCATGGTGATGGGCATCCAATTAGCAGACGCAACAACCGGCGTCGAGTCCATTCTAAGATGAGAGACACACACGCCATCACCTCCCTCCTTCCTCCATCTTGTTCGCCTTAATGACGCTCCTAAATCATTCGTCTCTTCAGATTATGGGCAACGCCAGACCAACAGGATGACGGCAAGGGGAAAGCGAAGGGATGTGAGGGGGGGTGTTGGTGGAGTAGCAGTTTGTCTCGAATTTAATCAAAGTAGCCAGCGGGTATTTGACAAGTGACCTCTTGGTTGTCAGCAAGAATTTCATTAGTGGGCACGCGCTTTTCCTAAAAGGAAGAATAGAGGGAGGAGAGGGGGTGCCGTGAATGAGACGCGAATATGTGTGTGTGTGTGTGTGTGTGTTTCTCAACATTTATAACAATCGCAAACGCGGGCCCGTTTATCCATCCATTGCACTTTGGCGTCATCCTCTCCCTCCTCTCCCCGTCTTTAGGGGTCTTATGGATTCGCGCGTTTGAAATTAATTTGGGTTTAATAAAAGTTACACATATGAAACCTCATATTAATTTCATTATTTTTTTTAAGTGTGGAGGGGGTGTTCTCTCTCTCTTTCGCTTCGTCTTCGCGCATGCGTATTGCTCAGCTGGACGGCTCAATATGAGGCTGTCAGTCAAACATGTGTGAAGGGGAAATATTAATTTAGAAGTTATTACAAGAATTTTTCCCCTTCAATTTTCCATCGCCATCCTCCCCCTCCCCCCAACTCCTAAATTTAATAGCAATTTAATTATTACTTTAATTAGAGCGCTTTTGCTTTATAATGCCCTTGTTGTTATCGAGGGATGTTGGTTGGTAAAAGGGAGGTGTTGTTTGTGGATTTGATGTTCGCTTCTGGAATAAAGTTGCGACTAATGAGTGGGTCCTATTGTCAATTTATTTTTTAAATTAGTGGCTGTTTTTAGTACAAGTTAGTTGTTGAATTTTTTTTTAGTTCTTGTTGATCTATGGGAAAATCCACTTTCACAACACTTAATTTTTTTTTCTCTAAATTACTTTTTACTGGTAATATTAGATGTAATAACCACGGAGAACACATCAAACAGGTAATTAGCTGAAGAGATAATTGTTGTAATTATTTTAATATTGATGATGTGTATCGAATAACATATCTGACAGACGTAAAGATGTATCTTTGTTATTGGGAGCAGATGTAGTAAGTTTTATCATGTTTGTTATTAGTTGTTGGATAATTTAATATATAAAAATAATAAGAGTAAAATTATGATTCTTCTTGAATTTTTTTTAATCAAATGTGGTTAATTTTTCTTTTTTTTGAACAAGTTGATGGCGGCGGTTGTGGCGTGATAATAATTTCTCCCCTACGGGTTCTTTTCATGCACTTTTCATTCTACCATTTTTCCTATTAACATTCTTTTCATTTGAACCACAACCGATCAACATGGAACCAGATTTTTAATAATGCACTTGGCACCAACCCCTCCATACAAGCAATGCCAACAAACACTTTATACTCGATTTAACAAATAAAATTCCTCTTTTCCGACATCATGATAACCAGTTGCAAGCGATATTTTACATGTCTTTTCACTTTCTTTCTTCTTAAACCCAAGGTCGATTTATATAAACAATGCCGAGCTTCGTTGTAGAGGAGGGCTCACATGTCAACACTCATGAGCGTAAATTGAAACTTTAATATCGAGGGCGGTTGTTGGTTCCCGAGCGCGGATATTGTGCGCCTCAAATTCGTCATTAGTCGCTCTACTTCTTAATTCAGCTATAATCATTACATACGCCGCAGGGGGCGCGCGCCAAATGTCTAAAGAGGTAAGGCCGTGAGGGCGAAGATAATAATTTGTTATAACGAGGCCCCCCTCTCTTTTCTTTCTAGTTTTTTATTTTTTATTTTTTGAATTGTAAGAAAGAGTAGATTAAGATGGACTACTTTATTTCCCCTGGTGTTGAAGTGACGAAACTAAGGAATGCGATACTCCCACAATCACTCTGTTCAATTTTTTTTTTCTTGTGGTCTCTCGCTGGGTTTATAAGTATAGAGGGGTTGGGAGATATCTTAATTAGGGGTTTTTCTGCGATCGAATTATATGTCTAGGTTTGATGTTTATCAAATAATGGGGTTTATTGAGAAATTTACATTTAAATAGAAAATCTTGTAAATTCCTTTCTTAATAATGTCTCTTCAATCACATGTAACGTAAGTACAACTGATAAGGTATCAGTTAGGTCGAAATTTAGTTCAAACAGAAAAATAAGAACATTTTAAGAGAAGGAAAGTATAATTGCAGTAACAGTTTTGGTTTTTATTAATTAAATAAGAAGTTATAAAGTTTAGTGAGTATATTGTGCTATCTCAGTCTTGAAGCATTATTATTTATGTTCAAATTAAGAAAATTATTCGCACAGATTCACTACCGTAAAAGAAAACATGAGAACTAAAATAACATTTCTTTAGGTTGTAGAAAATTGAAATTTTTATAAGATAATATATGCTAATCTTACTCAGTCTTAGCTGTGATTTACACTTCATACGGTTCCATGGTCAAGCCCATCAATTTTTTTCTTGTAATAACATTTTTGTTGTTAAACTCAGTCAAGTGTGTTTGAAAATGTGAAAACTTTTCTTCAGTTGTAGTTTTTTTTTCTATCTGCGAGTGTTTGTTGCTGTATAATCAAAATGGCAGAATGGACAAATTATTCGTTGGAGGATTCTATCTAGCGTTGAAATAGTCACTCATCACTCTGGTATAACGACCATCACGTAATCCTCATCTTATAACGAGGGGTTTGGGGGAAGGTTGGGTCCTGAGGGGGGAAGGATCAACGCGGACAAGTCGGCGACGAGCAAGATGTCGTCTTGGGATTGAGCAGGAGACGCGGGAAGTTTGCCAATTGTTTGGGGAAATTTTAAATTGAGGATATGAGAACATTTGGAATGTGTTTTAGGGTCCTTTGGCTTAGTCCGAGAGATGGGCAAGGTTCCTCTGTTGAAAAGTTGCTTAAGTGAGATGTTTATGGGATGAAAGCAAACTTAAGTTTGTAAGGACGATATGTTTATGAGTTTAGGGCCCTTTGGTGTTGCCCTTTGATGAGGTTATTAAGTGTTTGCATTTTGACATGTCTTAGCTTAGTTAAAAGGGTCGGAAAATAGAAATAAAATGATTTTGGAGTGATTTAGAATAGGACAGTCAGATCTTTGTTTTCGGGTCTAGAAAAAATTAAAAAGTCGAAATTCTATTTCATAAAAATTGTATTTATGTAGGAAGACATAACTAACATAATGTCTAACAAGTCAGGCACTTAGTGTGATTAGTTGGTTATGTTGTTACAAACGTATAATGTGGACTTTGTTTTGGAAGAATTATCTACATCTAGATATTATTTTGTATTTGAATCATTATTGCTGCACCTGTGTAGAAATGGAGCATCATTTCAGCTTGATAGCATCAGTTTTATGTGTGGCAACATTATGTTGATTATTTTAAGTTACTTATAAATTTTCCTATGGTAGTTTTGTTGTTGAAATTCAGAACCTCGTGAAATGTAGCTATTTTCGCTTGTTGGAAATGAACCACTTAAACTGGATCTCATCAATTTGGCTAAATTTTTATGTATAATTAATGTAAGATTAGTGTAGTAACATGATATTATTGCTATCTTTTACATAGCAATTACAAAGCTTTAATTTAACATAAAAATTTCTGTGGTTTTTAAGAGGCTTTTACACCTTCAGATAAGATGATTTTTATAACATTTACAATTTAAATAAAATAAAATATAAAATATATATAAAAGATAGATCAAAAGACTTAAGTTTTTGGACATTCCTTCAAGTCTGTTATTCTCTCTTATTCCCCCTTTATTTGAAGGTTAAAAATGGATGCAAATTGGTGCGTTTCTTGAATCGTGATGAGACTCCATCTTGTTAGGCCATGTTTGGATGCCCTTTGCATCTTGACGTTGTAAAATATTAACATCTCTTGTTTAGAAACGGCTGAAGGAGGGCGCTCGAGTCTCGCAAACACGAACGTGCCAGTCCTAACCTCGTTCGCCATTTCATTGGGCGCTGACTCAGCCCCCTTGCCTCCCTCACTTCTTTCATCCGTTCTTCTCCTCCACATCTCAAGTCACCTGTTAGAGCGAATACTTTGAGTCGTCTCCCAAGTGAAACTGTCCCATCAATGACAATGTTTTACAAAGTGTAATTTAACCGAAACATAACATTAGTGTTGTTGAGTTCGTTCACTTTTCCAATGTGATGCGTCTTCAATTGATTTCGAGCAACCTTTGTTGTACCGAGGTCGGCCCGCACCCCCCTCTCGGTCATATCAAACAGCAGCAAATTTAACCAACTCAGTTTCAATTTTACCTGCGCGCCCCCTATTACATTGGAAATGAAATAAATTTCCAATACGGTTTCAATCCACCGCCACCAGGGTGGGCCATATAGGAACGCACAGCGCCGCCTCGAGCTGTTGAGCGGAAATTATTCTGTTTGGGTGTATGGCAAAGGATGTTGGAGGGGCTTTGTGTCATTTTACAAGTGGGACTCACAGTCTGTCTCTTGTGTCCATCTTTAAATGATAGTTTTGGATCAATAGGTTTCTCAATTGCACATTGTAGGGTGACATTTTTTTAATTTTGTTAGGATTTTAAATGAGGTTATAATAATAATTTTTTTAATATGGAAGAAACGTTGTATTTTTTTTTCTTATATTAAAAAATAATGTATAAATATTAAAATTAAAAAACGGGTTTAGTGGTTTAATAACAACCCCACAACAACAACAAATAATAAAAATAAAAAAGAAGTTGGTGTCATCAGTTTTAATTTTAAACCAACCATTCCTCTGAGAATTTATTAGGTCTTGGTTTTAATAAAACCCTACTTAGGCCTCACAAAAACCAGACCAGATCTGGTGTGTGTAAACTTTAAAATGTCTTCAATTTAGTAGACAGCTTATATTGCGTTGGATTTTCAATAATTACAGTCATAGGAGTAATTTATTTTTTTCTATTCTTATTTTTTGTAAAATTTTATATGTAACAATAAAATTGAAAATAAAAAGAAGAAAAAAGCAATTCAATGGTCTAGTTAAACGACGTATCTAAAAGTGATAGGTGCCCTAGTTTAACGTGTATCAAAGGATGTATAGATGCTGTGTGTCATGTTGTAAGATCACAATGAGTTTCAGTTATAGCTGTTTAGACGGATGTGAGGATAAATAAAATGGGTGGGCGGTATGTGTGAAACATCTATCATCTAGCGAATGTCGTAACTGTTGGTTTGCTTTTTCTTCACCAACGGTAATGTTGAGACTATAAATTTAAGGTAAAAATGAAATGGGAATAAATATATGAGCAGTTTTTTATTTATTTTTTTCACTGTATATTTATTTGTTATATTTACTTCATTTGATGATAGACGAGTTGGTCCATATGCTTGAATTGATCTACTCTTTTTGACCTCATAAAAAGAATTTATAACTTTGGAATTATTAAGGGTTTTCAAGCAAATGGCTTTTAATCATCTTTTTGGACTAAAAAGTCTGGTCTGCTATTATAAGCATCTTAAAATTTTTATTTTTAAGTATAATATTTTTTGTTTGGGATAAAGTGGTTTTTAGTCATTTTCTCAAGTTTTAATTATAAGTATTTTTGTTTAGAATTTTTAGTTTATTATTATTATTATGTTAATACTTGTGATCGTTTACTAACGTAGTACTGTAGTTACTAAATTGCTTTATTGTGAATGCACTGCACCGAGTGACTGGCAAGTAGCCTGAAATGAAGAGTAAATCACTAAACATCTGACATGTGACAACTAAATATACAAATAAACACAAACATTTGTGCTTCAAAATCATCCTATTTTACATTTTAGAATTGTACTTAATATCAGAATTAATCAGTATCCATTGAATTTCATGAAAACATTGCCTAGTACAATTGTAAATAAGGCTAACTTTATTTTTGACAATCCCTACAGTATTGATTCTTGCAGTGTTTAGAATAGTAAAATCTTGAGTAACCAAAACTAATGTTTTGAATTGTTTGCATCATTGCAGGTTGTTCGGTATGAGCGGAGCGTGCAATTCGTGCGGGCAGATGATCCCAGCGAACGAGTTGGTGATGCGCACACAAAGCAACGTGTACCACCTCAAGTGCTTCGCGTGTGTCAAGTGTCACAACCTATTGGTCCCAGGTGACCGGTACAACTTGATCAACGGAAGCCTTTATTGCGAACAGGACTGCCACAAATTCCTCAAAGGTACCGTACCTGCGGGCCCCGCGCGCAAAAACACCAAGGTAGGTCGACAGGAGGCGCGCCAAAAGGCGGCCGCCATGCACAAAGCTGCAGCTGCGGCCGCCGTCCAGTGTCACCCCGTCGATCACCTGAACCAGGGGGCTTTCATCTGATCAGCGGCTGCCCCCCCGCAGGCATCATCCCCTTCGGGACGCGGGAGAAAACGCAAGAATACATCAATGAACACTTGGTGATTCGGCTGAACATAATACTTAAGAATAAAAGAGAAAAGAATAAGTAATAATAAAAGGGAGGAGACTAAAAAATTGACAGGTGGGTATTTGAAAAGTTTTAACACCTGTGTCTTCGGTGAAAAGTGAGTGGCGGCGGCCATGTAAAAGGTGGACAAAAGGTGATCAAATGCGAGGTGGTTCGTGCTCACTACCTGGCGGTGCAAGTGGACAACAAATTGAGCACCATACAAGACAAACAATATGGTCTTGTTAGGGTGTGGACAATAGATCCTTAATGACGTCACTGAGCTTATTATGGAACGCAGTGAGAGGAGCTACTTAAGGAACTCGTGAATGTATCATTACTGCTCATTCAAAGCCGGCTGCCAATCAGAGGATGATGTCACGCGACACCAACAGTATCTAGGCGGCGTGTTACGTGATCTTATTGCGCATGCGTGGCTGGAAATTCGTCTGCTTCGTTTAACAACGTTTGTCTAGGGGAGGGGAACTTTATCAAGGCGTATGTTACAGATTAAGATGTAGTTAAGCATAAATCATTTCGAATTTTAGAATCTTAGAAATTTAATTTAATTTTTTTTTGTTTATTGTTCAAGTTTTAGCTTTTACTGCAAAATAAAACTAAACGCTGATTGTAATATTCTATTCTGCAGCTTCGAAATGAACATAATGTAGAAATTAACAGGCATACCAATAGACTTTTTAAATTTCTCATAAAACTTTGTAAAAGGATTCATTAATTTTTTAAAAACAAAGAATAACTTAAAATAGTTCTTTGTGCAAACAGTTATTTCGATCCTAATTCCAATAAAAATACGTGTTTTATATATGCATATTGGGCTCAGTGTAAAGTTATGCTCGGGAACCAATGTACATTAAAAGACACCACTAAAAAAATACAGTAGTTATTAAATAAAATATTTGCAGCCATGATAAATAAATGGTACAAGTATAACTAGCTTAAACTTTTAATTGCAATTATTTTAAAAATTGGATTTAATTTTTATTTTGCTATATGAATGGTAACAAATGATCCTAAAATAGCAATTGCTACTACATTGTACATCATGTAAGGTGACCAGTAATTGGTAACATATGCTTTGATAAATGTATCACAGGAAAAATTGTTGTTAAGAAACTGATTTTAGTTTCCCTCCCGAGAACATATTGTATAAAAGCATGCGCAATTTCGATTCAATGTAAAGATATTTGATGAATGGTGGCAGCTGGAAATGTTCTTGTTTCTTGTCTATAAATAATAAGGAGACAACCCTAGCAATAAGTTTGAAATTTTTCAAAGGACTTCTTTTGCAGTGGGGTTGTGGAGAAGGAATTTATTATTTTTTCTCCCTCCCCCTGCGCTCGTTATTTCATTGAAAACACCCCTTCTCACCTGTACAAATGCCACTTATACATAACATATATAAATATATATAAATATATATATATTTACGAATTTATGATCATTATTATTATTAATTATTATTATGATTATCATGATTATTACATTATTATTATTATTAGTTTTTTTTTCAATTGATTGCAAATACAGACAAATGCAAGTTCTTTTCGGTCATCTAAATTTGTTAGTGTGGGTGCAAAGTTTTCATACATATGACGTCATTTCAGCACGGTCACGTGTCGATTTTTTTTAAAAATAATTTGAAAATTTAAAAAAAATTTAAAGAGCACGACAATATTTTTTTTTAATTTGCTGACACATGCGTGGTGCTCATGCTGTGGTTGTGTGAGCTGATGGAAACGCAAACATGTTGTAAAAGTCGAATAAAATTTGTTTTTATGAACTAAGAAAGGAATCTCTTTTTTTATTAAGTTTTCTTGAATTAATCACGCACTCAATGATGCTTTATGTATTTGATAAAATAAAAAGAAATTTAATATTTTAAACGATAATTTCACATAAAAAATGTTCGCTAAAAAAATTCAGATTTAATTCTTGTTTCTCCTCATTTAATTTTCTACTCATTTAAAGAGAAAAAAATGTCGCCATGATCGGAATCAGTTTATTAAAAAAATAACAAAAAAAGTTAATTACTTTAAGAAAACCTTAAAGTAATTAAAAATAATTAGGTAAAGATTCAAATTACTTTGCGTATTATTAAAATATGCATAATCAAGACACGCGAATAATACGGGATTTTCCAAGACCACTTTCAAAAAGGTAAGACTAATTTTTTTTTCTTTCTTAAAGTAAACATTAATAAGTTGGTATTCATGTAAAGATATACGTTGGTTTAATACTTTCTTTCATTTCATTTATTGGTTTAAATTAAAATTTTATAAATTAACTTTTGCTCATTATTGGCTCGTGTACATTGACCGGGAAAAGCAAAAGGGGAGGGTGAGAAAAGCCGACTTTGCCTACAAGTAATTAAGCGAGTTGGACTAAGATGCGAGGATTTACATGTTATTAAAATTTTCCACCTACGCCACACTGAGTGAGTGGTAGTTGCACGCACAACAAGTTTGAAATTTGAGTGTATTGATCCTTTCACCGCTTGATATAATGTGCCACCTTGCTCAAACCCCTTCCTCCCTTCCTTTGGTAATTATTCGAACCGACGATGGACGTTTCGCGCCACTTTGATTAAACTCCAAAGGTGAACTCCCTCTACACACACATTTTAGACTTATAATGAAATATGCATCCACTTTGCATAACGTTTTCTGGTTTTTTAAAACTTACTATTTGATAAGTTCGAAGAATTATGGCGAATTGAAATGGTGCAACGGCCAATTGAATTTCAACTGTAGACGATATTTGATTGGAAAAGTTTCAACTTTTATTTTATTGGTACGTATTCATAATTTAACTATTTAGTCCTAAATAATTTGTATCGATTCAGGTGTGTATGCGAAGATGGCTTAAAATCTAAATATTTTTTAGTACACCCACTCATTGATTTTCTATGATATTTAACTTTTTTTGAAAATTTTAAGAACGTACTTAAGACTGAAATATTTAAGCTTAGGTTTTATAAATTTTTTATGCTTAAAAAAATTGAGTTTTTGTTTGCTAGTCTGTTTAAATAAGATTTCAAATTGATAATTTGTTTTGGTAATGCTAAAAATTAAATTATTTTATGAATGTAAATTTAATATAACGAAACTATGTTCATTGCAATGGATATTTTTCCATTAGAATAGTTTGTATATGTAATTGAAATTCGAATAATATTTTGATATGTTTATAGTTTGTTGTCTGGGGCATTGGACAAGAACATTCTTAGTTGAAATTTTACATTTGTATAGTATATTAAGTTTTTCCAGTTTGAAAATGGCATAAATATGCAATAGGTGGAGTTGATAATTTAGAGTGAGGCCATTAACTATGAATGATCAGAAGAGCCAGCAATTTTTGTGCCCTGGTTCTAAAAGCAAAATGAAAAAAAAGCCTAGACTTGTTGGGAATTTATTAACAGCTCATGACCATAGGTTTTACTAATTTCTTATTTATATAATGTGTTTTCTAGTTAATTCAAAGTTTTAAACATTTATTTTTAATTATATTTCTCCTCACTTGATTTTCTACGCAAATTTTAAATGGCACAATTAAAACTGAAAAACAGAGCAGTAAAACATTAATAAATACTGGTCTCATTACACTTACCTACAATAAATTTACAAAATGGCGGTGATTGAATTTTAAGCTTTTTATATATTTTTTTAACTTGTGCATTTAATAAATAAGGCAAACATGGAGCTCTTATGAATTAATTTCACAGCTCCTACTAAGCGGCTTTTCATTAGGCAGTATTAATATCACGAGGTGGTGGGGCAGCACATTATAAACGGGGTTGAGGGGATGGATTCTGCCCCCCTTCTGGCCAGAAATAGTTGTCGTTAATGAAAAATATTTTTAATAACACGAGCATGTTTTACATTCTATTTTGTATGTTAGTATCAAGAATGTCACTCAAGGGGCCTCCTTGAGACTTAATAATGTCTTGGGAGAAAATTGCAAATCTTATGTGATGCTTCACCAACTAGTTACTCTCCCAAAATGGTTTTGCCCTCTTTTCTCTTCACCTTTGGTACAGACCTGATGTAAAAGCAAGTTAAGTTACCTTATTGCAATGAAATTGGTCTTTCTTTAAAAAAAAAGTAAGTAGTGGTTTTTTAAATAGCAATAAAAATCTGCTGACATTGATCTTCTACACTGAATAAAATAACTTTAAAAAAATTGCAGTTTGCTTTCTGTTGACAGTTAATCTCTGTTGACAAATTTTTTATATAAATTTTTAATGCTTTACCTTTTTACGCATATGCAAGGATGAATGCATTTAAAAGCTTCTAACGTCTATTTGAGATTTTTTTAAGTTAATGCATGTAACTTTTGAGTGGCTTTAGCTTCTTACTTTTAAAATGTTAGCTGGGCATATTAAATGAAAAAACCAGTCTTGATGGGATTGATTGTTTTATTGGCTTAGATTTTTTTAATCTATTTTTATTCTCAGTGGCTCTGTTTAAATACCAGATCTGATTTTTAATTTACTGTCATTATTGATTTAAATTCAATTGAACAAATGTAAATTATTCTACGGCAAGCAGATTTATATCTTGTAAACTTACAATTTATTTAACTTAGATATCTATTAAGTGCTATGTAGGATATATTGAATTAACTTTTATACAAACTCTGCATGGAATTTACAAGAGTTTAGTGAAAATGTTGCACATTACGTTGTCCACTATATGAGAAATTATAAGGTCATTCTGTATCTATGATTGTTATTGTTATGTATTACATTGTTGCTTGATGGTTACACCATGCAGTTTTATGTGTACACGGTGTTGCCCACTGCACCAGGTCTATCAAATTTAAATTGTGGCATAATACTTGACAACTAACATTTCATAACAATGCTCTAATGTTTATCACTTGGTTAAAATTAATTTTGTTTAGTATTAAATCAATTTAGTTTTACAGCAATACAATGCAAGCTTTAGAAATATATTCAACTAGTATGATAAGTTGTATTGTATTGTAAGTTTTTATTATTTTATACTTCTAAAACAGGATTTAAAAGGAAAAAAATAGAATTTTTTTAAGGTAGACCACTTTGTGTCCAGAAAATGTGGGCACGGTGAGTTTGGATTTGTGAACAAATGTTCCTCACCCAGCTCAGACCTCAGTCCCTTTGTGCGGGGGTTGGTCGTAACTCGTGGCGATTAGATAGGCAAGAGCACCTTGTCGCTTGCTCTTGAGCCTGATTCATTTCTGCCTGCCTCGTGCAAAAGGATCACACCTCTCTCCCCTTTCTTCTCTAATCTTGATAGGCCTAGTTGGCATAATCACAGCAGGCCCAAGTCTTTATCAGCTCAAGGCTTTTACGTCCACGTTTCTGCGTATGCAAGAGCCATCTTTTGGATGTCTTATCAGTCAAATCCTGAAGAATCAGAAATTAGAAAGTTGTCTGACTGTCACTTGACTTTTTTCTCAATTCTCTTTAAGGGTTAGAAGGTATAAGAGGTAAATGTTGGGTTGGAAGGTGAGGAAAGAAGTATAAAAGCACCTGGCTGGTATTGGAAGTAATTTAATTCCTTCGACACCAATAAGGGGAGAAAATGAGAAAGGGGTAGTGAAGGGAGGGTGGTTGTGGTTATCGACTGGCACCTGGCGAAGAAAGAGCTCAACCAATGAATCAAGAAACTTTGAACCAGGGATTGAGATGTGGATTTGAGAACGCCTTATTTGCATAATTAACACTCAAACGGGATTTGCCAATCAACTTTTTTTAATTTGTTTTTCTCCACCAGATGGTTTCTGATTGCCTTTTTTTAAATCATCTTTCTTCCTCTTTTCGTTCTATCTTTTTTTTTTATTGTTTATCTCTTGTAATTTTATTACTTCTTTTTGAATCAAAATGGCTTCCCAATTTTCTTTTTTGATGCACGCATGCGCTAACTCCATTGAGACAAAAGGCGGCCTTCGAGTTAGAACAAGCCCTTCATCATAAAAAATAAATGGACTCGGACCACTGATCAAATTCACCGGAAGTAAAATGACCATCAGGCAGTAATCCACGAGCGGCCATTTTGCTGCCAAATTGCTCTACCAGATGGCTCTAACTAATGTCGTCATTAGAATTGGAAGCCATTCGTCTGGCTTTTCGCACGGGAGGAGGAGGATAGCCGATTTATTTTTTCTTTTTATTTTTTTACAAGCTTTCTATCTCCCCCTCCCTTTTTTTTACCCCCCTCTCCCAACCTCCTTTCCACCCCCATCCCATTGTGCAAACGCATTTTTGTTGGCGCCCTTCCTGGTGTTGGGAAATGGCTCCAATTTTCTTCACATCATAATCGAAATGTTGTCAGTGGGTGCAAAGCTCCAATTTTTATCGGGGTTTAAATTGGTCATTTCTCACCCGAAGGAAGAAAGTTTCAATATATTTAAACGCATCATTTTTTTCTTTGACAGATATCTTTTTATTCCTTTATTTTATTTATTTATTTTTCCTACTCAAACATATATCTGTTTTTTCTTCTTTTTCACACCTGAGTTCTAATAGGTTTTCGTTTGCGATTTGAATAAGTGAATTTTATTTACTAAAGAAAAAACTAAATTTTAGTAACATATTTCAATTTATTTTGCATTATCTTTTAAATTCTTATGACTTGTTCAAAAGTCGTAGAGAAAATTAAAAGCAAAATATACAAACAAAACCTAAAAAAATACGAGATTTAGTCTAGAGGTACCAGAGAGCTCTTTAGAGCCACTGGGATGTAAGCCACCAGCTTCTTCATTGGTGACCACAGGGAAAACTGTGTGGAGACAGATTTTTCTACTTTGGTATAAGTTGCACACTTCGCTTGCTTTTCACCTTGCAATTTAAAACATCAAAGTATGTCTATAATTAGCGAAAAATGTATAACCTCGAGCGAATTGCAGTTGTTTGATGCAAACAGAACTTGACATTATTTACAAAAATATTTAAAGTAAAATAGTACATTCGTAAGTCAAACTAATAATTGTGCATTAATCTTTTCGAGAAATAAGTTAGATCGAAGATGAGAGGTTACATAAAAAAATATGGTTCTGTATACACAATACGCTTTTTTTATTCTTTATTTTCACACTTTATTATTTTTACGACAAGTGACAGGTAAGTGCCATGCCGGCGATCGAAGGACACGTTGATCAGTCGGGTCTATGTATACTTTTTTCATCTAATATTCGCTATATAATTTTATGTTGACATTCAAATGTAAACACAAGTGCCATGAGAGGTTCTAGTTGTCGTCAGCCCTTATTTATTGAATTTGAGTATGACTTTTTAATCAATTTTCCAATTGACTGTTACTGTGGAAACGGAGGGTTTTACACGTTATTTTGACACACAACTTTTCACTGCTAGATGAGCTACGAGCTCAAAGGGTTGTTAGAGGTGGAGTTTATGAGTTTCCCGTTGCCCTTATTCAGCTTGCCTTCTGGTGACATTTGTGAGTTTGAGTAATTGCCAGCTTTTAATAATAACTGCAGCCATGGCGCTCCTGTCCGCTGCTGTTGCGCTTGGGTCTGACGTCATAGAGTTGCGGTTTTGATTTAATTGTGGACTGGTGCCTATCAGTAATTATTTATTCTCTTAATTAACGTGGGGGGAGTGTAGGTGGAGGAAAGGGGAAGCGAGAGAAATGGCGTTTTAGATTTCTAAGACAAGAGCAAGATGTTGCGTCAACCGCATGTTTAAATTGAAGCTCTAGGGCGAATGATGACAGAACGGCGCATTTGTATACGTCAATACGATACGCGTCGCATGGTCGGAATAAGAGAGAAGGGAAAGGAATTTTAGCAAAAAAAAGTTTAGTTTATGCTAATGAAAATCTAATTTTCAACGATTTAAATGATCTAATGATTCTGTGTTTATCACCATCTGGTGTCAAAGAAAAGTAAATTTTAATTTTAATTCTTTAATTTATTTTATTTTTAAAATTAAAATACAAAACAAGTTTCACTTGTCTTTAATTCGTGACTTCAATCACTACACATTCTTTCTCGCTCCCCCCTTTCATGCTTCTTTCAGCGTCTTATCACAAGTGGATCTTAATTGTCATTTAGCAAGACTGGTTGCCATTTTTTTTCTTTTTACCTTAAATTTACCTGTTCCTACTGGACGTTTGGAAGACTCGAGGAATGGGTTGGGAGAGCAGAATGATGGAATGGAAGGGACTTGTCCTTCCCTGAGGCGCTCTTTCCTGCAGCACGCGCGGGAGGGTGTTGGGTGGAGAGGGGGATCCAATGACGAACGCAGCAAAGCTTTTAATGAGAATCATTCTGAAACCAAAAGGAGCGCGGTTAATTACTTGGCGCCCGCCCGCGCGCGCGTTTGCCATCTTTTTCGCTTGCGAGAAATTTTCCCGCGTTTTGTATCTGGTGCCAACCTCGTTACGAGAAAGGCGCCGTTTTGAAATCTCATCTATTTTCGAGCTTGATTTTGTGAAGAGAGAGGATTTGTGACGCGATAGGAATCGATTTGAAGAAGCAATATGAATATTTGACTCAACGAAAATTTAGTGACATGTTGAGAAGTTGGTTATATCGAGGTTTTGTTTGGCGCGGTGCCTTGGAGGCCCCCGTTAATCTTGGTGATCTTTGTGAGCAAGAATTCATTACATTAATGAAGTCGCAGTAATTTGTAAAATGGAACTTTAATTAGTTTATTTTCATTAGGGTTCCCTTCCATCCTCCATCCTACCTCCCTTCTCTCTTCTCCTCCTCCTCCCCCTGTACGCCTCAATCCTCATCTCTTCCCAACTTTGCAACCCCTTCAACTTGCTGCTTAAGTAAGAGAGAGATTCGTTCTTTTCCTAATTTTATTTTACTCTTTTTGTCCTAGATCTCGTTTAATTTCTTACGCAATTTATTTTTTTTGGTCAATTTGATTAACACAACACGGCGTCATTTACTAAGGAAGCAATGTTAGAAATTTTTTTCGTGCACACAAAATAAATTGAATTAATTATGATTGTAAGAAAAGTAGAGAATTTTCATTTTTTATAACCAAATGTTTCATTATCTTGATTAAAAGGCGCCATCTTTGTTAAAAGATTAAATGGATTTAACCTTCATTAATAATTTTTTTTTCATCATATAACTTACTTTTTTTTTATTTTGATAATTTGGTGGCCATAAAAGTATTGTGTAAATTGCCCATCAGATGGGATTCTTAAAGGAATAACTATTCATCATAATTACATAAAAATAAAAACAGTGTACGCACAAAAAATTAAAACGAAGCTATAACTTCAATTAAAGTAATGCCTTTTTTATATCTATATCTTTTTTAAGGTCATCAGTTTCAGCTCCAGATGGCACCATTAAACAAAATCACCTAACTTTGATTAATTTTATTTACTGAGACAAATATTTTTAGAGAAAAATTGAAATTTACACATAATAACAATGATAATAATAATAATAATTAATAATAACATTAATTAAATTCAGTTTTAACATAATTTTGTGAATGGATTTTCATGTCTAGTGATCAAATCTGGGTTCAGGATGGTTCTGTTCTCGTTTTTTAGGGAGCTCCACCCTATGCAATTAGCTAGATCTTTTTTTAACATCTATTTATATAACCGGGCATGCTGTTACCTTAATGAAGAAAAATTCCCCTGGTTCATTAAAACGGGGTCGAGTTAATTATTATTTAATTGGTCGTCTCACTATTTCGTTTATTAATTTTTTTTTAATTTAAAAAAATATTATCTTCATTAGTCATTTGTTGTAGAAAAACTCAACTCGCATGTGCGTGACCCTATAAACAACACACTGGAAATTATGCAATTCTCAGAACGTAATTGATCAGAAAAGAATTAATTCAAATTTTTTATATATATATATATATGTAGGAGCTTAAGACGGTGACAAATTTGTGACGTAATAAATTAACTTCTTTGGATTGAAGAAACTATATGTATTACGCCCTGGGGCTGGGCATGGCGGCGTGCGTTCTTCTTTTTATCTGATCGGTCCTTGATTTACGATCATCAATTATGTTGGCCTGGTCCTTACACTGCCCCAATGGTCTCTTAATCAGACACATTGACGCTTGTATTTTTGCTGATAATCCTGATAAGGGGTATCACCTAAAAAAAGAGAGGTGCGAGGGTGACCCCACACTCGCGTCCAACACGGAGTTCGTGTTCTTATCGGTCAGGTAAAGTGCCAATGTATTGTAAATGGAAAGTTCTCGCATTTTGCTAAGTGCGCACAATTTTCCAAGAAAAGGTTCAAAAGAGCGTACAAAGTGAGTAATGACGTCACTTGTAATTCTGTCTGCCATTGTTTAATTAATAAAACTTATCTCGGCACCAATCATGCTTGTGAACGAAACTGAAACCGCCCTTCGACTTCATTATAACGTAACGAACCTTTTGTAAAATGTCGCTCCGTGTCTCGGTGAGCTTGCTCACTCTGGTAGCATGATTCGAATGCCTGAGGGTTGATTGACGGGAGAAACGCAGGAAAAAGTCGTCCCCTTGAGTACAGGCATCGATTCGTTATAATGAGGTGTTGCTGTTGGGATCGCACGCTCCGTCAGGCGCCCAATTAACTCGGCGACTGACAACGCTACAATGATGCTAATTAACTGCAGAGAGCGACAACCCAATGACAATATTTTTAATGAGACGCTGGCGTCGTCGACTTGAGCCTCGTCTTCTACTTACTACCCTCACTCCCTTCCATCTCCCTTCTCTACGTCACCTGATGAAGGCTATTGTAAAATTTTGGTTGCCTTTTAACAAGATCTTCAATCAAGGACGATGTCGAATTGATGAGCGGATTGTGACGTAACGAATGGACGCTTTTTAATTTTTAATTGTAAGCTTTTTAAATGTGATTTTTCATTGAAAAATGTCATCGTTGATAAAACATAATCAAATTTGGCATCAACATCTTGAAAATTGATGTAATTGATTTATTGATAATTAATTTTTGACATTATAATTAATTAATTTATTTAACGTAGAAAGAAAATTGAAAATTTTCCGAGTTTTAAACTGGAGCAAATTTATTGATTTTAATACTATAATTATATTATTATCTAAAATAAATGAAGGAAAAAAAATGATACTAGAATTTTGAATTTTTCCTCACCAATTTCAATCTCCTCTTTTCTGGTCATTTCGTCATTCATTTCTACTCCCTCCCCGCCTTACATTTTGAACCCCATTTCTGGATACATTTTCCAGCCGCAGATATGAGTTTGGGTGGTCGGGGATTCCAATTGCTGGCCACACGCGCTCTGATCACGTGTTCACCCCTACCTCCTCTTCTTTTTCTTTCTCCCCGCCGTTTTATTGTGAAATGGGGAGAAAATTCAATTCTCGTTGTTATTGTCTTTTGGTGCGTGAATTAAAACAATAAGTTTGAACGGGGAGAGGGAGAATGCTAGAAAAGGGTGCGTTGATGTTACGGCGTCCGTGTAATGCAGAAATCTTTATAGTACGTTGGAATACAGATGACGTCAGTAGAATAACAAATGGAAATGGTCTACATTAAATTTGTGCTGGGCTCTAGGTATTAGCTTTATATCTATTGCTGGGAAGCTTTTTATGTTTACTGTAAATATCCATGGTGAATTTATTTTAGTTTTTCTACGAATGTTGGAAATATGATGCAGTATTAGACTAATTAATTGTGATTTGAAATTAATGTAGGGAATTAATTTATTCATCAAAGCTGTGCTATGTGTAATGATTGGGATAATGAAATAAAAGTGTTGCTCAATTTTAAAATGCATCTGGTTTGGGTGAACAATGTTATTGCATTAAGCACGATAGAGGATTGTGAGTTTATAAAAATGCTTATAAATTTGTGTAAATTGCAATAAATATTTAATATTCAGCTGGTAAATTTATAATTAGTTGCTTAATCACTGAATATTGTGTATATCAATCAGTTTGAATTACAATCGCACAATATTTTTGATAAATCGAATTAATTTATAAAATTCATTAGGGGATTGAATAGTAAAAGATTTGTTTATCTTAAAGTAGTTAATTTATAGTGCAATTAATACATTAATTAATATATAAAATTTAACAGATTGCGTAAACATATCAAACATATTTAGTAACCTATGTATGTTTTTTAAAAATGCTTCTATTTTTAGTTTTTATCTCCTAAGTGAATAAACTATTTTAGTTTATTTTCCAGAAAAACAACATTTACATTTTTATTGATTTTGGTGGAATTAAAAGCTTTATCTATTAAGTAAAAAGTTTGTCGCCACTCTACAGAGTTTTTGTCTTCTCGTTGCCTCTAAAATCAAAGGAACAAAACGACTATTGGTAGTTTCCGGAAGTTGAGTTGGTGGTTGGGCGCGTGCGTAGTGTAGTTTTTGGCGCGTTGCTAGCTTTATAAGTTTTTAATTAAGTCGTCGTTTTGGCTGTGGCGCCGCATTCCAATGAGGATCGGTTCAATTGAAGTCCGTGCCTCCTGATTTGCACCGTTTTGTATGGGTAACCACGAAATTGAAAATTTGGTTGGGCTTTGTCGCCTCGCGCCCGCGTGCTTGGCAGGTGTCGCCTCCCAAACACACATCCCACCCACCCCTCGCCTTTGCCAACCCTCTCACCACCCCATCCCCTTCCCCATTTTTCAGACTGTCAAATATCCAAAGAGACGCTTGTAAGACAAAATTCCATTGCAATACGACCCTCGTTACAGCGAGGTTATGAGCCCTGTTTTTCTCATTGCTACTTACAACGAGGTTCGTATGAATGGCTCCTGAGTGATTTTGTTGCATGAACGCTGTAACGATGCGTCG
The DNA here is from genome assembly GCA_034687075.1 of Geophilus carpophagus. Taxonomy (NCBI): domain Eukaryota; kingdom Metazoa; phylum Arthropoda; class Chilopoda; order Geophilomorpha; family Geophilidae; genus Geophilus; species Geophilus carpophagus. Next base: position 30,703 of record JAQFZN010000245.1, read on the forward strand.
CCACGTGCGTTCGAATTTTCATTTCCCCCGCCCGTAATTACAAAGGCCAATGGTTTGGCTGCGTCTATAATTTGGCGCGTGCGCGTTATACAGTTACGCGTTTCGCATTTTGACTTTTTCTTTTCTTCGCTTTTCGTCGACAACGGAAATGCACGATGCGGTTCCGGTGTGTTCGTAGGCTAATCTTGACTTCCGGTGCAGACTTTATTTAACGTTTCTTCAGGAACCTTTATTAAAGCGGTTTTTTTTCTTCTTTTTTAAGTGACAGGTAGAAATTCTTGAGTGGACAGCGTCTTGTGTTTCTGTCAGCTTTTCACCATCAGTTTTAATTTTTAAATACTCAAGTGACGTAAGAACGTGAGTATTGTTTGAGTGTCGTATTGATTAATTAAGTTTGTCCTTCATTGTTTGATTTTTAATTATAACGCAATAATTAATTAAAAGGAATTAATCAAAGTTTAATTCAAAAATTTTAATTACCTTGCTAAAACGAGGGTTTATGGTCTATTTTAACGAGGTTCATTTGTCGTCCGATGACGTGTCAATGCAATTTTATAGTTTGTACGCGTCTCATAAGTCAGTTGGATGACGTTTATTTAAAGGGCGGTTTGACGTTGCCTCTTTCATTTCGTTCTCCACTTTTGCCGCTTTAGCAAGGAGAGTTATGTCGTTTCATATGAAATTAAGACAGGAAATTTATGAAACCTGATACACACGTCATCGCACCTTTGCAACTACTCGAGCGTGTACACGTCATTATTCTAATTTGACGTATGGAATCACTTCATAAATTCTTATTGGTAAAATCTATATGAATCATGTTCAAAATTCTTCAATTACGGCATAATGTCAACTGTCACAGGAAACGATTTATGTCGCATCATTTACAGCAAGCACAAAATACTTAGTTATTAGTCTTGGCAATAGATGGCAATGAACTTTGTATACTTTTATTGATCCATAGATAAAATTCAGTTGTATCTGTGTGTTCTGTGTTCTGTTTAAGCTTATTTTTTAGAGATTTGGAAAGTTACATAAGTAAAATTTTTATTTAAAGGCAAGAATAGTTATCTTCATATGTCTATACTTACTGTGGCAGAATAGAAACCTGTGCATAAAATGGAATAAAAAAACTGCAGTGGCAGCGAAGTGAGATAAAATAATAAAGCAATATTCAGTTACTCAATCAATAACTTCAGTGTATTCATGAAGCACAAAAATCCATAGTTTTGTTTACATTAATGTTAGTTATTATATTTGAAATTAAAATATCATAACTCATCTTTTTTCTTTTAAAAATCCTTTAAAATTTTACTTTTCTTAACTTTAATAACCAATATCTTACAACGCAAACCCGATTTCTCAGAATCTAATTTTTTGTAATAACTGAAAAAAAAAAAAAGAAAAAAAGTTTTTCCAACTTTTTTCAATAGGTAAGATATATATGAAACCTACGTACCTTTATTATTAATCCAAGTCCAAGAAGCGAAATGACGTGTTGGCAAAACACTATAGACCCAATGACGTGCAGCATATAAAACAGCATAGGAATGTGTGTTTTGAGAGAAGAAAACGGGGCCAAATGGAATTCACAATACATTACAAGAAATGATATAGGTTTTTCCTTGAGTGAAATTGGCACCGTCCTTCTACTTAATTCTCCAATTTTGTTTGGCCAGGGGTGAGGGGGAAGTGTATCCACCCCCGCACCCCATACCCTACACCGCCCCTTTTCATTCGCACCCAGACGCCAGGTTTTGATATTGGATATTAGCCTCCTACCCCTCTTTCATCTATACCAGCCACCACCTTTATTAGTTTCTCTCCGTATAAATTCCCGCCAAAATTATGGCCGTCAAAGTCGGCACGTGCTTCTTCCATACCCCTCACACTGGACGGAATATAAGAACTCTTTTTTTTTTCTTCTCCTTTTTTTGATATTTGAGTTTGGGTGGTCACAAGAATTTTTTATTTATTTTTTTCTTTTTCTCTTTCTTTCTGATTATACAATTTCTAGTGATTCAGGTTTCGGTTTCAATTTGACTCTCTTTTTTCTTTATATTATATATATATATATATCTACAGTTTTTTTAATATTATTCTTCTTTTTTTGGTTGTCTTATTTCGAAAAGATTTAGAAGAAGGTTGGCGTAGGTTGGGTTGGACATCTTGACAATATAAGAAGAAAGGAATTTAATTATATTGAAGAAGGAGAAGGTTTTCATAACATAAAAGTTTCACCCCATCACGTGTTCTTGATAATTAAATCTTAAGGGTGTTTCTTTTTCAATTTAAAATGTTTTTTTTTACCTTACCTGCTTCGCTGTATCGAGAGTTTAAGTGTTCATTGATTTATTGAACTGTGTTGGGTGAATTATAGACCTATTGATCTTCATTACTGCCACTAGATTTGTTCTGTACCTTGTAGAAATGGTTTTGTAGAATTGTTTATATAAATAATAAAAATTCCAGACTCTCCCACCCCTTTTTTTTTCATCATCTATACCATTTTTAACTCTAAATGAAATGGTTTCTATTTTTTTTTAGATTCTTATGTAGTGCAATAAAATATGGTAGATTAGAATTTTTGAAATTTGGAATATAGAAAATTTCTCTGTAAATTTATTTTTTGATTTATATAAAATAATTATAAGGTTGTCAGTTAAGGTGTACATTTTAATCTATTATTTTTAAAACATTTACAAGACAAAATTTATAGAAAAATATTAAATCTTTATCTATATGAATCAATTAAAGTGTAATTAAATTTTAAAATTTTAACATTTAAAAAATAATAATAATTTAATTTATTAATAATTAAGACAATTCATTTACAACTTAAAATTAATATCAATTAATTAAATTCAACTTAAATTTTATCTTTTAGTTTTTTACTACTTTTTTCATCTTTTTCAACTTCATTTATTGACGACGTCAGATGAACCATTCTTATCTTAATGAAGCAAAGGTGTGATCCCTCTTGATTAGAGACTATTGTTGCTGAAAATTGTTCTCAATTCTACATTGACATCCCGAACCAAGACATCGGGCATTTGTAAGAAGTGAAATAATTTCTTTCTTTTCTTTTCCTACTCAGCCCTTTCATAATTTGCTTCGTTTTTTCTTACCACTGATACAATGCGTATTGCTTCACTGTTGATTGGCTCAGGGACTCCCATTTGCAACCTTTTCTTCGAAACGTCAATCCAATTAGTTAAAAATCCCAAGACTCTTACTCTTCCTAACAGGTTGTTGCCTCGACATTTCATTTACAACTCTGACTTAACGTAAGCAAGACTAATTGGACTAGTTAACTACTATTTTTTTTCTATATAATTGTCATTTTTTAATTATTTATTGCTTAGTTAATCAGATGCTATAATTGGATGATATATCCGAAATGAACACGTTCGCTTCGAGCTTTTGTCTCGAACGCTGTGTTGCTGTCAAATTGTGAGAAGGGGTCGCCTATTAACCCTTTCCAATCAGCGATGACCCCGTCATCACCTCCATTATTTCGTCATGATGTGGCCTTTGATGTATCAGTTAATGGGCAAGAGTAGAAGGGGGCGAGAGGGAGGGAGAAAACGGGGAATAGCAAACAGATGCGAGCAAACGTGCCAGTTTCGCATTGTCACCGCGAAATTCGGATCGCTTTACTGCGTTGTTTGCAGGTGTAAAGGAAGGGATGTTAGAATTTGTTTAATGTTATTATGTAAAACCCTAAGATTTATTCTGTCGATTGAAACGCGTTTCTCGTCGCGGCCAATCAACGCTAATGAAGGTTGCTGACCCTTAGTTGGCGTCCGAAGGAAAGGATTGACAATTATCTGATTAAGCTAAATGTGTTTATACGTCACGTGACGTGCATCTTTGAGCGAAGAGGAAAAAAGTGAATCTCCGAAGACGTTGCTGGTGGACCTGATCTCGTTACAGCGAAATCAGAAAGCACCTCGTTATTATAAAGTGCTTTTAGCAAATGGAGAGTCGGGGGAGGATGCGAGTTAAAAAAAAATTTCCTAAGTGTTTTTAGTTGAATGAGAAGTTTTCTTGGTTCCATCTAGTGGCGAAAAGTAAAAATGGTGCACTTAAGAGATGACTCATGTCTCAAACATCCAGTTCAGATTGAAGATGCGAGGTTTGATTCATGTTAAATAAATGTACTGCGTACAGGAAATGATGATATTCGTTTATAAACACTAAAATTTTATTTTTATAAGTGAAAAAATTTAATTTTGTGGAGTTTTACTTGGAATTTTCACATATAAAATTGCTGAGAATTATTAGTGAAACAAGTACAATTTATTCTTTAAAAATTTAAAGTTTTATTATTTTGTTCTAATTTTACACGAGATCATTTTTTCGGTTTTAAACGTGGGTGGAAGCTCTAATGGTGATCATTGAAAGTGTAGAAAATTTTTAAAGCGAGGTGTGTTGCTTAATTTTGATTTGATTAGACTACACTTGAGGGGACTTTGAGTGAGAAGCAAAAAGTAAAAAAAGATGTGGTTTTTGATTGGCAGGTCTATGAGATGAAAGGTGTGCAAGGGTATGAGGTGTGTTTATGTTTTAAATTTTTACCACCAGGTTTTCCACGCAGTCAGGCGTACACTCGCAGTTCACACATGCAGTAAAGTGCAAGTGCACGTCGTTAGCTCGTTCTGTAGTTGGAAATTTTCTTGTTTCTGTTTTTTATTTTTGCACCTCATTGTATAATCAGTCATGTGGCAGGTGGAACTCGGTATTGTAAATGATGAACGGGTTTGATACTTGTTCTATTTTCTTATACTGAGTTTTTGTGCCTGGTTGTCCTTTTCTCTATGCACTGAACTTTTCACGCTGGGTTTGTGCGTCTGAGTGAATGGATCCGTGAAATAGACCACGTGCCAACCTCATTATAATAAATTTTTTCTGTTGGGATGGACACTTGCACAGTGGAGGCGGGCTGTATTGCCAAGTTGTCTGGCGTGCATACAAAGTTTGTTGTAGGTAAACATGTCAACACTTTTATTCACGGTAAGAAAAAGTGACAGGTAAGAATTAAAATGAAGTTGACAGTTAATTGAATTGTTAAAAAAAATGACACAAAAGAAAGGATAAAGTAAATAAGTTTATTTGGAATGAGTTAATATTTAATTATTTTTTCTTAAAACTTGTAAGTTTACAAATTTTTATTATTTATTTTTCTTCTATCGCACCCCATAGTTAATTGAGGCGTATCGAGGGTATTTTGGTGTAGCAATTGTAGTTCTAAACTGCTTACAAGGTAGGTAATGTTAGATGTAATGTTGTGTGAGATACTAGAATAGAAAAAGAAAAAAAATGGGCGTTGTGATTGGGGTGATGGCTGAAGAAACGCCGTTTCAATCATTCATGGTGGCGATTCGTGGGTCCATTAACACGTGTTGTTGGCGTGGAATTACGCCCCCATGGACTGGAAAAAATGTTGGAATGGTATATGTTAGTAATTCTAATGTGACTAAGGTTCAGTTTTATTGTGTGATCGGGTTGGGATGATTGAAAATGGCCTGACATCTAAGGCGGGACGTTTCTGACTTGATATTGGTGATTTGGAATTGTTGTTGTTGTTGTTGCTATGAACATACATTTGAAACGTAGAAAACTTTGTGCTTTTCATAGCCGAAGTAATTAAAGTTAATGATTGTTGGGTATCAACTCTTTTGATGTTAATAAATGAACAAACTTTTTACATATTTATGAATAATTTTGTTTCAAATTAAATAAGAAGAATTTTCAGAATAGCATTGATTAAATGGGCTTTACATTAAGCTGGAAAAATTATTGATTCAATTGATGTTTACGTATGTAACCTGTAAATGTAATACTGTACACGCGCACATTTAATCAAATATTAGAAGATTTATCTGAAGTTTCTTCATAACTTTATACCTGAAAAAAATTGCATTTAATGTAAACTAATTTTGCTTCATTTAATTTCAGTTTCATTTTCACTTTTTTATTACTAATTTTGAATATAAATTCACTACTCATTTTCTTTTCATCACTTTTCCTGTGCGGAATAAGGCATCAAGGGATTATTAGACCAAACCGAAAGAAAATGTTATGTAATCAACAGCCCATTTTCAGCAAGATAACGTTTGGCCAACCAATTGATTTGCGGGATCCGACGCTTTCGGTGGAACCGATCAGCGTCTCATTTCAGGAACACATTGGCGCGTAATTGCCACCTTATTGCCTTTTGTTTTTACTGCATTGCTGAAGAGTGTCTGCCTCCTTCTTGAAACCTTTCTCGTCTCTTACCTTCTGGCCACAGCGCGCTGCATTTCAGGCGGCATCTCTTGTAGACCGCACCAATTGGACGGAAACGCGGCCCGCCATGAAATGAGTTCCCTGCAGACTGTAAACGAGGTTGAGTCAAGTGTGTTGCTTGTTCTTTCCACATGGTAAATGGCATTTTACGTCAACTGGCACGCGCTTTCTGGGATGCATCTCATTTCGCGTCTTTGATTCTGCATTAGGAACGACTCTAGGTCTCGTCCGAGGCAAAACGCGTCTCCAATATTGACCTTGGCGGTCAGTTTGAGCTGTAAATTGGGTTCGGAACCTCTCTGATGTAACATAAAGTGTTTCTACAGTTTTTGTCTTGCTGCACTCTGTCTGAATACAAAAAAAAATGTTGTGTTAGGATGTACCCCGTCGTTTTATACTTTTTTCTTTATCTTATTGCAATATGGTCGTAAAATGGTGACATCGACTGAGAGATTTTTTTGTGAACTTATTGTGAACAAACGTTGACAATACTGATGAGTATTTAAAACGTTATTGAATGAATTTTATGGTTGCAGTATTCAAGTTAATTGAGAAATAAAAATAAAATTCTCAAAAAATTTAAAATTTTATTTAATGAATAGAAAATATGAAACTTTGATTACATATGAATCCTATGAAATTAATTGACGATCAAAAAAATAAAATTAATTTAAATTAATTACGTACTATTAAAGTAAATGTTATGAATTATTAGGTTTTAGTGAACTTGGTTTTGAAACTCTGCCATTGACTCGAAGCCCCCTCGTGTTTTGATATCAGGTGAATGATGATACGGTAGGGGATGGAACTTATCAGAACGCACTCGCATTGGCACGTGCACCAATTTATTAGTGAACCCTAAACATCTCTAGAGGGAGGGAGCGGCCAAAACATGCACGTGTCCCAAAGGTGGTCCCGTTTGAATGCCAACATTGAATACGTGGGAAATGGAATGGCCTCGTCAATTGACCCTTATCTTTATCCATTTTCAACCCCAGCTTTCTGCATTTAGATTTACAAACCTAAAACTTTAAATTGCTCATCGCACTATAAGCTTAAATCTCTTTTTTCTCTTTTTCTCCTTTTTATTTTTTCCTCTCTTGAATTTACTCAAGACTTTTCTCGACACAACATGCCGACACCATTTGCTGATGAAAGGGTCACGGACGAAAGGGTTTCGTGCCACTCCCTTTTAATTGGCACAAGGGGTCCGTTTTTGACGTAACACAAGTGGCGTTGTGCTCGAGATCCACCCACACGCTAGCCTCGGGGCGGACTCTTAATTCACTTTGGTTACTGCCACTGACATGTTGGTGGACCCCCCTCGCCATTAATTGGCCTCGTTTTGCAAGGGCGGACGAGAGTCCTGAAGCTTCTACTGGTGAAATATGGGAAGCGGGACGCGCGGGAACTTGTCACCTCACTCGCGATTCCACCCATACCATTAGTCGTGCAAAGTCAACAACCGACTTCTCAATTTTTTTTCTTTTTT